>JAKWJC010000365.1:20876050-21096050 GCA_027704865.1 Solanum neorickii
AAAATACCAAAGAAAGAGGTTCATGTTTTAAAATAATTTTTTCACAAAGTTCCTGTACTATTATTTTATCATTGAGATAGATTTAACATTTATTTTACTGTCAATTGCTATTCTTTTTTAAAAAAAAAAAATTGTTCCTCTTGTATATATTTTTGTTGGTGTTAGCGAGATTCACATACACTAATCTAATTATAATAATAATAAGAATAATAATAGAAGTTCCATACAAGCCTAAAACCTATTATATTCATAAACTTCATATAGTAAGCTCTACCCAGCCTATCAATATTACTTCGCGGTTTGCACATCAGAGAAATCACATGCAGCATGTGATCCAGAAATAAACTACACCAATTACCAATGCCCAGTTAGGGAACCATAACAGAGTTTCAAATCCACATGGAGCATATTGATAAGATATAGGTTGTCCAACAAACCTTTCCTACATAGTCATTAGCTTCTCCAATAAGTCTGATGTTCATTCCAGGTGTCAGAAAACAAGCAAAAGATTGGCCAGCACTCCCGGTAAATCTGCATAGTGGAGAAAGAGTTGACTTGTTCATGCTGATCTAGGACTCTAAATATAATAATTGCAAATACAGAAGACAAATCACAAAAGATAATCTTACGTTATGTTCAGCTGTCCGGCAAAACCAGTATCACCATATTTCTTAGCCACGGCACCCGCAATGCGACCACATACAGCACGGTCAATATTATATATTTCAACTGTCTTGTTGACCACCTTTTCATTCTCGATTGCATCAGATATCTGAACATTAATACTTTTCCATCGGTTCCTTGTAATTTCCTCAACAACATGGGAATTTAATGGATTTTTCATTTCAACAAGGCACCAAATAAACATGTATTACAAACACGGAAATGGGAGACACTTCTCTCTCTGTGCCAGAGACTTTCCAACATTCTTTTTTCGTTATTCCTTTTAACCACTTTCCATCGAAGAAAAATTTCTCTGAATAGGACAGGAGTAAAACATATATGACAAGAATCAGTTATCACTATGGAATGCTGTCTCCTGATATGGCTTTGGATAATTCTCACATCATTTGCTACCATTTAGGGTTGAGTTAGGCCTTTGGTTCATTTTCTTCACATCATCACATGGTATCCAGACCCATCCCTGTACTTGGATTACCCAATGTCGGGCCCTATGTTATGTTGTTGAAACTTCAATTATGCAGCCCTGAGTGTGCAGCCCTGTGGCTGTTAAGAGTCCCATATTGGGTGAGGGTATGGGTTGTTGTCTACTTATATGACATAGGGAAATTCACATCTATGAGCTAGCTCGTGGGATTGAGTTAAGGCTTAACGTTCATTTCCTTAACATGATTCATTGGATATTTTGATTCATGCAATGAAATTTTTTAAGTGATCTTACCTTTGGATCTGCAAGCAAAACATCATCCAGAACAGGACCATTACTATGAACTTCCTGATTCCTTATCATACTACTGCTCCATTCAGGCAACCCAACATTCTAAAATCATAATGAAATGTCTTGATTCTTCTTGTCAAATAAAATAGGAAGAAAGTAATATACAAACAACTACAAGTAACTTGATCAATTGACCGATAGATCAACTGTTTTTGAAAATACTTACAGAGAGGATGTAACTAAGATCAAGATGCCGAGTTTTCATTAATGATATATCTCGAGGTCTAAGTATATCTGTGCGCCCAATTATGTCATCCAGTTTCTCATAGCCTAGTTGAGCCAACATGCCTCTCACCTGGCCAAAGATAGTGGAAAAATAAATTAAGCAGACAAACAAAGGAGGACATGCTGATCAGATCAAATTTAAAATTTGCAGTAAATGAAATAAAAACATGACAAATAATTAGATCATCAAATCCTTGCTTGCAATTTTTTTGTGAAGTGACCTTTGAATATACATATTTGTTCTTCCAGTTCCACATAAGGAACTCGAGAACTGCAATCCACACACAATTGATCATCCTCATATCACTTATATATGTATGTTTAATCTTTACTCTGAAACTGTATCATGAAAAACAATGTTTGTTGGCTACTATCAGCAGCATATCTGGGGGGGTTGTTTCTCAGCAAGAAAGTTGTGAAATTGTTAAGAAAGTTGTACGAACATTGTAAATGGCATTGTGTATCGATAAGGATTAGCCAGATCTAATCAGATCGATTATGTAATTAGGTAGAATATTCCTTCCTATCTTAAAACTTGTATATTCACTATCTAAGACCGAATTAGCTATAAGGAATAATCAATCGGAGTTTACACACAGATAAGAGAATAATCAATTCACAACTTGGGACTTCCAGAAGAAAGAAAGATCGTCGTCATGCAACTTTCTAGCGACTGCGAACCTGTTTCAATTGCCTCCTATTTTCATGAGTGTTGTGCATAAACCGACACCACCACAACGTCGGGCATATTTCGACAACAAAAACCCATCCAGCCATGCGAAAAAGGTGTCTTCATGCGCTTCCACATGCTAAATAGGAAAAAAAATCTGGTACGGTCTATGTCATGTGCCAAAGCGTGTGTCCATTTATGATAAAGAGAAGGCTTGTTCCTTTAGTTCTTAGGGATTTTCCGACCATGAACTATGGTTCCAACGAGGTCCAATGATTTTTTCTAGTGAACTTTCATTTCCAACATTTCTTTTGCAAATTCTCAACACTGTAGTAGCCACTTACTTCTTCTCACTCGACCTATCAATGTTTTGTGGGGATTTCAGCTGTGGGAACTATGCCTTCCAGCAAGTATAGTCAATTTTCCTGTTTTTCTTCATTGTTGCAACATTGATCTTGGAATGTTTTCGACATTTGTCGTACCAAGCAGGTAATTGTTCTCAAAATCACTTTGTGAATTCTTATGGCCAGAATTGAGCATTTACAGCAAGTTTAAACTTTCTGGCGACAAAATTAAGTTATTTCTGAGCCATGGTTGCAACAAAATGGACTCCAATATTTCAAATAATCGGATGATTATTGGTTTATTAGTCGGATTTTACTGTGTTGCTTCAACTCAAAGCACATAAGCAGACAACTCGTGAGATAACTTATAATGTTCAAACAAGTAATAGTGTGACTTGCGCCCTCAATCTTGTTCTTCCTGTATTTGAGTCATTCATTTAAGTGGATCCGGTCACATTTCTAGTGATAAATCACTTTTTTCTACTATTTCTTACTCCAGATTTCTTCGGCAGTCGCAATGGTTCTCATACCATGGCATCTGGAATAGGTCAAGCTAGCCCATGTTCGTCCTTAACTTTCTCTAGGTTTCTGGTGATATTTTTAATCTCTTATCCATTAATCACTTATCCCAAATCTTTAATCACTTACACCTTATCTTCCTTCCGTAGTTTCCCTGCTACTGATTCACTCGATCTATTACATACCAAGTTGGACATCTCAGCTTATCATAACTTCAGAAAATGGTACCTTGTTGGTGTCACATGTCTACTCTAAAGTGTGACTCAGGTTAACTCGGTAACCATACTTCCTCTAATTTCCCTTGACATCTTGATAACAAGGAAGAGCTTCAGGTCCTCGTAGAGTAACTTCTACCCTAGGTGATTTGGATTTTCCAGACGAAAAATCCATCTGAGTTGTTTTAATACTTTCAGACATCAATGCTAAAAGCCGGTACCGATTTGGGTTTCTATGCGCAAATCATGTTCCATCGCATTTTTGGCTGATGCAGTTCTCACATCATGTTATCTCATTAATCGTATTCCTACCTTATCTATCAAGAATTAAGTTCACATCTGGTTTTGTTACCCCACATGTCTTACTCTCTTTCACCTCGTGTCACTGGGTGCACGTGCTTCGTGCATAACCTCCAACAAAAGTAGTCTTCTTCATTTTTATCAGGTATATAATTTCATTTCAAAAATCAAAAGGCCAATATCGACCGTATACAAAAAAGTATACCAAACAGTTACGAACCTACAAAAGAATATGGTTCTGAACAAAAGGCACTCAATCCTCTATACATTCAGGACTACATGTGTAACTGCCCAAAACTCATTTCTGCCCCTTCAGAAGCACTTCTATTTCTCTCTCCAAATGATCCACATCAAAGCCTGAGGTGCAGCATTCCAAGTCCTGGTCTTTCTCCAGCTTCTTCCAGCTTTCCAAAGCAAACAACATGTCCTTCACAGACCTTGGCATCACCCAAGACATACCAAACCAACTGATCATATCTCACCATAATCTATTGGCCAGGCTGCAGTGTAGTAGAAGATGGTAACATCTTCGCCTGCCTCTTTGCATAAATAATACCAGCTGAACAGACTTTCTAAGGTTTTCCACAATCAAATCATCTCTCTACCAGATAACCATGTGAAAAAGCACACCTTCCTCAGCACCTTAGAAATCCAAATCGACTTTACACTTAACAGAAAAAGTTTCCTCTGCCCTCACCAAAAACATCTCATTATAGAAAACAAGCAATTATTCCCCAGTTTCTATCTCATTGTATCGTGTCTTTTAAAGGCTCACAATGTTGATGGTGTAAAGCTAGTAAATTTTTAAATTCACTACCCCTCCCCATCCTGGAAATCCCTTCTGAACCTCAAATTCCACAGCGTTTCTTCCCCTTGTGTCCCCCTAAAGTTGTTTGAATATCGCCTCCTTCTGAAAAGATACCCTATAAATGCTTGGAAACTTATCTTATAACTAAGCATCTCCATACCATATATTTCCGCCAAAACTACCTCTACTCCCATATCCTACCCTCAATGAGATATAATCATAATATACTGGTAAGCACAAGAAACATAGATCTGGTTGTCGGCAAATCCAGATCTCGGCGGAAAAGCCCAATGGTGGTGCCAGAATAGGGTTCCAGTTATCGGAATCCAAAATAAATTGATAGAAAGGCTTGCAAGGCCTAGGCTACCTCAACAGAAAAAAAAATGGCTCGAAAGAAAATGTTGAAACAAGCCTTGTGCGCTGGCGCATGTGTCATAGGTGTCGGAGGTTTAAGCCGAGTGTGATTGGAGTTCTACCGGAGTGTTTTTCTGGGGTTTGGTCACTGGAGCTTTCCGAGCTTGATGTCACTGTTGGTTTTCGCGAACACTAAAGGAAAGAAGAAGATGACGCAAACAACTGTTACAATCACCAAAATTAACGCACGACACATTGTCTGTATTTTCACGTTGTTTCCCACCGATACTCTAATACCATGTGAGAAAGGAGAAAAATACTACTCACTCCGTCCCATTTTATAGGAGTTAGTTTGACTCGGCACGGAGTTTAAGAAATAAAGAAGACTTTTGGAACTTGTGGTCTAACGTAATTTATAGATATTTGTGTGACTATAAATCATTTCATTAAGGGTAAAATGGACATTTTAAAGTTAAATTATTACTTAGTATAGAAATGTGTCATTCTTTTTGGCACTGACTAAGAAAGTAACTCATCACAATTGGGACAGAAGGAGTATTAAATTGTGTTTTCTACATTATTATATTGAGCCCTAGTTATAGACACTACGTTACAATCCTTTTCAAGTAAGACAATATATACGATCCTGTTCTTGTTCAAATTCTAACGTAAATGATCAATGAAACCATGACATTTTCTCAATGGAATACTGCAAAGTAAACCTAGGAAATGAACAGTCTGTGTATTTTCTATAGAAATACAAGTGAGCATAAGGTTACCTCTTCAGCAACATACAAAAAGTAGTTAACAAGGTCTCCTGGAACACCTGGGAACCGAGCTCGTAACTCCTCTCTCTAACGGTTTTTGAGAACAAAATGTTAGAAAAATTCAAAGATTATCAATAAATGATGAAGATGATTGAAAATGGGACATAGGCTACCTGACTGGCAACACCAACTGGACAATTGTTAGTATGGCATATGCGAGCCATCACACAACCCGTGGCTATCATTGCTACCGAACCAAATCCATACTCATCTGCACCCATTGCAGCAGCCATCATGACATCAAATCCACTTTTAAATCCACCATCAACTCTAAGAACAACCCTTTCTCTTAACCCATTTTCAATGAGTGTCTGCACACAACCATTCAAAGAATTAAAACAGAAAAAGAACATCATACTTAAAACGAATATAGTATTAAATGTAACGACCTTCCATGTGATAAGAAAAATTACTAGATAGACACTGAAAATGCTCATTTCTACAGTAAAAAGATAACCTGGTGTGTCTCTGTAAGTCCAAGCTCCCAGGGGCCACCAGCATGCTTAATTGAACTTACTGGGCTTGCTCCAGTTCCCCCATCATGCCCTGATATCTGCAAATAACAACCGCCAAAAAGACTTAGCTTACTATGCTTGATTTTCAAAATAACATCAAAAATTTGAATTTTTCGTAAACAAATTAGGCATACAGATATACACATGTCAACTTGAGTGGGAATGCTGATTTTTATATGATTATGATCAATTGTGATCAGATATGATTTGTAGGACTAGTATCTAAATTGAACTGATAAAATCAGATCTGCCATTAAATCAAGTATTTCAGGAAATTGCATCAGCTGAAATAATTGCTTGATTCTCAAATCTCCTAGAACTGAGGGATCAGGTTACTAGTTTGTTTGTTTCTCTTTAATATAAATCTATACGTCTATATATGAATACGATTGAGCACTTTTAGTACCAAAACTTCCACAAAGGTATCACCTTCTCCTCCCCCAATCGTCCTACTCCAAACAAGGAAGGTTCTACAGTTAACACCAGATATATCACAAAAGAGGCCATCTGTTAAACCCTACAATAACTATGAGGTATAACTTGCCAAGACTATACAAATGATTGTACTTAGGTTAACTAAAAATTCAACATCATTGGAGAAACCATTAATTCAATTCTGCTGCTTAGATACAAATTAAAGGTATATGAAATAAATCGATATATTTCAACTAGCATCTCAACATAATATGTAATAATTGCAGAAGTGATTGTCAATGAGGTGCTCCGATTCTATTTTGAACCTAATATTGGATCATTCTTCGTTTCCATTTCATACCTAATGACACAAAAGGTAAATTAGTTTTAGGATTTCAAATATCTTAACATAAGAATGTAAAAGATGATAGCAACCTATCCCTCCAATCTATAGAAATTGATAATATAATTTTTATATAATTGTACCAGGCCAAAAACTAATTTAATTTTACATAAAAAGGATGTGAGACAACCAACTGTGACATCCAAAGTATCATTTTGATAGGGAATAGGACATTTGGAACTACACCTTAATGATGTTTTGGATTTACCAACAGGAAAAAAATAAAATAATGGTCATTTGAATTTCAACTCCTACGAAGCTTCAAGTCATTTAATTTTTGAGGGAAAGGAACAAGAAAGCATCTGAAGGTATAAAAAATGATTACTAGAAGATGAAGGTCTTGCCATTTATTTCTAGTTAATTTATGGTGCAAACATGAGGTTCCACTTAGTATAGATGACTAGCGCTTATTTGAAGAAAAACACATTAATGGTCTCTAGTTTTGCCATTTACATACTGAGAATTCTTCCACCTCCTTCATAAGCTATTATTACTTCATTTAAAAAAAAAAAAGGAAAACGAAATTGCAAGTGGTCCACCATAATAGCCAGCTGGAAAATGTTTGATAGCTGAGCTCTCTCAGGATGCACAAAGCACAAAGGACGCATTGCTACAGGCACAACTATTTGGTTACCTGTATGATATCAGCATTTCCCTTTGCCACCCCAGAAGCCACAGTACCAATACCAGCTTCAGCGACAAGCTTTACAGATACCTTAGCTCTTGGGTTGACCTGCTCATGAATGAAAGCAGAATATATTTTTTACAGATACCTTAGCTTCTGGGTTAGCTCATGAATGAAAATCGCCATAGAAAAGAAGAAGAAAACACGCATTTCACCTGATGAAGATCATAAATCAACTGAGCAAGATCCTCGATAGAATAAATATCATGGTGTGGTGGTGGAGATATAAGAGGAACTCCAGGTTTTGAATTCCTTAGTCTAGCAATGTAAGCGCTAACTTTTTTACCAGGCAATTGGCCACCTTCACCTGGCTTTGCACCTTGAGCAATTTTAATTTCTAACTGGTCGGCATTAGCTAGAAATGTAGGAGTGACACCAAAGCGTCCAGAAGCAACCTGAAAAGGTTGTAAGGAAGTCATGTGTGTTCTCCACAAGTCATCAGGAAAATAACTTACCTTTAAAACACCATGTAGCTCAGACTTCTCAAGAAAGTCAATGAATGCATGTTGGATTCTCAAAAAGTACACATATTTGGAGAATCCGACAAGGGTGCGGCATGAAAGGGAAGAGCCACATAACTTAGATGAGAAGGACGAACAAACCTCAGAGCAAACTCATAGTGCACATACCTGCTTAATTGCACTTGTTGCAGTATCTCCATTTTGCAGACCTTTAAGGTGGGGAAGTGTTGGAGAATATCCATCAATGACATCAGTAAGCGGCTTCCAGCGAATTGGATCCTGTTTGAAATTGACAATCAAAATATCATCTTTTCTGTAGAATAGTCGGTGATAAAGAACAATTCCAATGGTACTGTACTTAACAAAACAAAGGTATAACATACCTCACCACCTTCTCCTGAGTTCGACTTTCCACCCAATCTATTCATTGCAATTGCAATAGCTTCATGAGTTTCCCTTGAAATAGCTCCAAGTGACATGCCACCAGTGCAAAACCGCTGCACAATTGCTGAAGCATGTTCCACTCTTCCAACGGGTATAGGCGACCGATCACTTTTGAATTCAAGAAGATCTCTGAGAACCTGCAATAAATAGATATCTTCAGAAACGACAGTCTCTCTTTGTGTATTCACCCTTCTTTCATCTTTAACAGATTGAACAGAGGGGAAATTACTAGAAGGCTTATGTCAGCAATTACTATTAATGCATCTTATACTTCCGCTTTTCCACGAGTGATATTCGGCTGTGCATAAACAACAGAAGGGAAATTACTAGAAGGTTTATGTCAGCAATTAGATTAATGTATCTTACGTATCCGCTTTTTCAAGAATGGTATTTGGTTGTGCATAAACAACAGAGGGAAAATTACCAGAAGGTTTATGTCAGCAATCACAATTAATGCCTCTTATGCATTCGCTTTTTCAAGGGTGATATTTGGCTGTGCATAAACAGAGGGGAAAGTACTAGAAGGTTTATGTCAAAGTAATCCAGTGTTGTCAAAGGTGAGCTTAAACTCTGAAGCGAGGCTCAAAACGTGTTGAGTGCTTCGCGTTGCTTTATGTCCTTCGGTGTCATCAAGTTCTAAGGCACATTTTTCCTTGCGAATGAACCTTTGCTCAAGAGGTGACACTAAACAATTGATATTTCACCTTATCATAAAAAAATTCAATTTCTTTGTTCATATATTTATCATTAATGTTTATAATCATTAGCACTGGATAAAACATATATATATTTTTTTTCTCCCTTTGGACCTTGTTCCATTTAAGCCCACACTTTATTTGCACTTTGCGCTTGAAGCCCCAATGGACCTTAGAGCCTTTTTGCGTTTTTTGCCTTTGATAACACAGCAATTACAATGAATGCATCTTATGCATCCGCTTTTTCAACTGTGATATTTGGTTGTGCATAAACAACAGAGGGGAAATTAGTTATTAGAAGGTTTATGTCAGCAATTGCAATTAAATATCTCTTATGCATCCGCTTTTTAAGAGTGATACTTGGCTGTGCATAAACACTAGAGGCCAAATTACAACAAGGTTTATGCCACTAGTTACTATTAACTGCATCTATTGCATCCACTTTTCAAGGGTGATATTTGGCTGTGCATAAACAACAGAGGGAAAATTACTCAAAGGTTTATGTAAGCAATTACTGTTAATGCATCTTATGCATCTGCTTTTTCAAGAGTGATATTCGGCTGAGCATAAGAAACAGAGGAGAAATTAGTAGAATGTTTTATGTCAGCAATTACTATTAATAAGCAACAGAGGAGAAATTACTAGAATGTTTTATGTCAGCAATTACTATTAATGCACCTTATGCATCCGCCTTTTTCGGAGTAATATTTGGCTGTGGATGCATCAGGAAATACGTAAAGTAAGTAGTAGTAAACTACAGGATTGAATTAGATATCCAGATGATAAGAAAATGCAAAGATATCCAAGTACAAGAAACAGAATCTAGTAAAACAACTCACGTTTACAGGTCGATTAGCCAAATGCTGCTGATATACTGAATATGCACTTTCACTCTTTTGGCGGACAGCTTTATGGAGCAGTTTTGACATCTCTGGGTTGTTTCCATGGTATTCACCTTTTAATTAAAGGGAAGAGAGAGTCAAAGAAATGAAAACAAAAAGGAACACAGGCCCATATCTATTAAGACTTCATCTTGAGACAAAGATACCAACACTACTTTTCATTTCTTAAAAAATAAAGGATGATTAAAAGAGTATCTTTTGATTCACAAAATACAGCTCGAAATGACATCCCTATTTCATGTCGAAAATACCAGATTGCAGCACTTGTAACAATTAAGGTAAGCGCACCATATTGATTTTTCCTTCACCGTCTAGCTTTTGCTCAAGAGGAGCAACAAGGAGGCACAAGTTTAACAAGATGAGATTCAAAGAAAGCTGGTTTCTTGGAGGAACTTGGAACTATAGGACTAGCCAGCAGGTAGACACGACTCTGTTATTTCTTGGACCCTTCTCTCAAAAAAGACTCTGCAAAATGCACATAGAGGGGGAAGGAAATAGAATCACAACTGTCCTCACTGAACTCTGACGATGCACAAGTTATTCTGGTCAGACATCGAAAAGTGAAGGTGGCAGAAGCTAATCGACACTATCTAGTTTACATCTCTTATCCCTTCAAATGTTTGTTTAAAAGTAACCTAGTCTTAAAATCAAGAAAATTAAGACACGTCACCATACCCTTTGTAATCCCTTAAGTATGTATGGGAGTAAGATATACGCACACTTTACCCCTACCTTTGAGAGGCTACTCTGACCTACACCTATACCTATACAAGCTCCTTTTATTTGGATAACAGTGCTATCCGGGTCAGCTACCCTCTTTACTAGCTTCTGGAGTCTAGAATGTTAGAAAAACAACAGACACATAAGAAATAGAATGCCAAAAGCTGTTTAACAAACTCAGCAGACCACCATTATTAGTTGACATGAGAATCTTAATTTGGTAAATCTTGGCTTCCTAACGACTACCTCTCTACAAGCTTGGAGTATAGCATGTTAAGAAACTCTACCAGAGCTCTCACATGCAATGTTTTTATCTTAAACTAGAAAGACACAAGAAACTGGCACGGTATATACAGACTTTAAACACCATTAAAAGTCAATACAGTTTAACAATATTTGCGTAGGTTCCATAGATCTGGATACTGTATGATGAAAAGATAAACTTCCAAAACCTCTATGTTTTAGCCTCTAGAAAAATATACCTCCTTGTCTGAATTGTAAGAACCCATAATTCTCTAGTCGTTTTGCTGTATCTTCAGAAAAAGCCTTCACCCAGAATGATAAAGTCTCTCTTGCCAGCTGCGAAAAAGCACAGATTGTAAGTATACCGCCATGTCTACTGAGCCAACATTTTGCAGAACTTCAGAGATCAAGGTGAACTTTTAACCAAATGTTTATTTCGATTTGTCATCAATTATGCAAAGAAGCGAAACAATCATGTTAATTCTAAAGCCTAGCTATTTCTGCCTAACTAAATCAAAGGCTTTCCCAGTATTCTGATTGGACCACTGCATAAGCCAACCAACTATCGCATATCAATATTTAAAGCTGAAGCTTACAAAACAGGTATCCCACTGAAATTGGAGCTAAAAAGTTACACACTCTCAATATACTCCCAAATTCCAATACTTTCTCTATCTTTATTCTCTTGAAGAAGCTAGATTTCCCAAAATGAATGTGATCAACATCTTATGCTGTAAGAAAGCAATTAAAGCAGCGAACAAATATTTATACGTAAGATACAATAGGATGTGGGGAGTGCTATGCTTGGTAACTGGATAAGGAAAGGGAAAGTACCGAGGGGGAAAAGGAGCGAAAGGAAGAGGGAAATAAGTGGGTCCCAAAAGAACAAACTTCCTTTTTCCCTTCACTTACCCTATTTCTTTTGTCATACCAAGCAAGTGAAGAGAAAAAAAAAATTCCCACTCTCTGCTTTCTTCCCTTTACCTAATTGCCGACATAGTTTAAGATTTTCAACACTATTTACCAAAATTGATACACGATTAACCATTCACAGATAAGATGCTTCATCTCTTAATACCTCATCAAGGGTTAGTCCACCAATGCTCGATTTACTGCCACAGAATGCAATATCCATGACCTCCTTCCCCAATCCATAGATTTCAAATATCTGTGCACCACAATAACTGAACCAAATAGTTTTTGGTGAGAGAAGCTGATGAGGAAATGTAGAAGAGTAAACTGACATAAAGAAGACAGAAAAAAACAAGAGAAGAAAGAAGGACTACAATAGGAAAATTTCTGGCTCAAACTACGTTGGCAGGTACCTGGCGAGCAATGAGATCCCCATTTTTGAAAGAATTTTGAGAAGGCCAGATTTAATTGCCTGCAATTGAGGGGAAAAAGATCAAGTCAAAATAGTCTTTTTTGAACTGCAAGCATCTGTCAGTTGTGTCTTCAAAAGTTATGTAGGTAAAAGCAAAAGGCACGTCTGAACCCTAAAATTCCATTAGCAAAACATATCTCCAACATGCTCTTTATTAAAAGTGCCAACCAGGAAACAAAATTTTAGTAAATATACAATCACAAGAAAAGGAATACCTTGCAAAAGTTCTTTTGAGCTTGTTCAATGGTAACACTAGGCATTTTCCCATTTCGCATCAAATTCACAGTTTTAGTGCTCAAGCGCCATTGTCGACATGTCTCAAATGCCAAGTATGGACATACAGCACTGAATGACAAAGAATATATAAGTCGTTGCTGAATACAACAGCAGAATTGACCCCAGATGATATACGTTAAGGGCAAAAGATAACTTTACCACAGTGGTCAAATAAATTGAACTAATCTAATACGTTCAGTAACAGATCACAGATAAAGAGGGTGGTATGTCATACAGACTGAACGATATATTTTCCATCTTTTGGATTAAAGTTAACTCCAGTATCTGTTCTGGTTAGTATGTTGTACAGACTGACAAAAGAGTACAGATTGATGCACTTCAAATCACCTAGACATCTTGTAATGAGGAGGGGAAATAAAACCAGAAAGGAGTTTTATATCCTGAAAATAACCTTGCGCCAAATCCGATCAAGCAAGCAAACTGATGAGTACTGAAGCATTGGGCAGTATCAGCAACAATTGAAGCAGACATTCTAAGGCCATTTTGAATCAGATGCTGGTGAACGGCACCTACAGCAAGAAGTATTGGAATTGCAGGGCGAGTAGCTTCCTGGAGGCAGCAAGGAATTAAGTTTAATTGCAGTTGTTAACTACAACAAGAGCATTTAAATTCCTATCAGGGAAAAATTAAGAGGGTTAATAGATCAACAGATCCAAAAGACAGACTGCTATAGTAGAAATTGGACTTTCCAAGGAACGACATCAGAGAGGAAATTCAGAAAGCATCAGTCTTCAAAGATATCAAGAAACAGAAGAGAAAAAAAGTAAAAGATGATGAACTCAACAATTCAAAAATTCTTGAAATAAATACTGTTACTCAAGGGGTAAACTAAACAGCAACAACATACCCTGTGTAATTCCATAAGGGGTTAACTAAAAATAGCTCAAAATCGAAAAACTTAGACTTGCATATAGTTGGAGAAACCAGCACCTGAACAAAATGTCAATTAACTATGCACACAATGCCACCACTAAAGAAACTAAAAGACAGATTAGTAGCACGAAAATTGCCAAAAGAGAGCATACCAATTCGTCAGACCTATCAGAGAGAACAAGCAGTTGAGAACCATTTCTGACAGCCTCATCAGCTGCTTCACATAGTTTATCCAGTGACCTTTTCAAGGACCCATCAACTCCTTTACCAACATCAAAAAATGTCGGCAAAACATGAGGTCTCAAGTGTAAATCTTTCAAAAGAGATTCAAGCTCTCCTTCATTAAGTACAGGACTAGGCAAAATAACCTGACCAAAAACAAAACGATGAATAATAGAAAACCATAAATGATACAAATTACATCTATAAAACATAAGATCAAATATTTAAAACTACAGAATACAGATTATCAAAAGTTGAAAGGAAGTACACGAGTTGACCAACCTGAGAAGCATTTTCAGGTCCAGCCTCTAGTATATTTCTACGCTTGCCAAGATTGACTTCAAGGGACATGACTAATCCTTCTCGGAGGGGATCAATAGCTGGATTTGTAACCTGACATAGATGCACATAAACCATATCAGACTAGTGACTCTAAACCATTCAGCCAAATATCAAGTCATCAAAAACATCTTTCAGCCAATTTCCTTGTGACAAGACTCATTCAAAAAGACAAGCATACATATAATAAAAAGACTCGTTCAGAAAGAGACAGACACAAGTTGGACATCCTACGAAGCTACACTATAAATGCTGGAAGAAAAATTGACATATCTAACATTGATGGCACTTCATGGAAACATCCAGGACTGCAGAAATCAACATTGCCCACCTGAGCAAACCGTTGCTTGAAATAATCATATAGCATATGCGGCTTTTGAGATAATACAGCCAAGGGAATATCGTCTCCCATGCAAAATGTAGGCTCCTTCCCTTGTGCAGCCATACTTTCAATAACCATTTGAACATCCTCACTAGAATAGCCGTACGCCCTGTTTTATGGAAATGAAATGATAGCATAAAATTAATACTGATGAGATATAAATATTTGTCAGGAGAACTTGCACAACAGATTCTAGCCGCAACAAGTTATTTACTTCACCAGACGCATCAACAAATTAAGCAGACAAATTCAGGTGCAACTAGCAATGAGAATCGTCTTCTTACTTCATTAACATACAGATGAAATTTCTAGTACCTTAATTTGTGTTGGACCAAATCTTCATGTCCAATGAGAAGTTATTGCTCTCATCACATAACTTAAACCAAAAAAATGGGAAATGATGACCAAAAGAAATACCAGTGAAGTACTCCTTCCTTTGTCTCTGATCTTCGAATGACAACACAAACTTCGAGGATTCTCAAAGAAAGCAGTACATTTGTATTATCTGATATGAAAATCAGATCAGATATGCTCGGCGTTCAGATTTTAGAGATAAGACTTAGATTAGATTATCACTTAATTCTAGACTATCTAGAATAAACGGGACGGTTTGCTTACTTCTATAAGTTGTACACTTTGAATGAATACAACATACTATTCGATACCAAAACTTCTATGGAATGAAAGCATTAGCCTTTTTTCATATGATCATGGCTAAAACAGCCTTTACTAGGCAAAAAGCCCCAGCAGCAACAATAGAAGACAATATCCTCACTGTGCCAAAAGTACCAAGTTCAAGCTGATTGCCCATCTTTCCAAACAACAAAATCACTGCTTAATTGAAACTGCATGTGATGAAGTCCAAACCTCCTTAGAAGCATATGCAATGCTCAGAGTATTGTCATTGCAGTTGTCCGTTTCACACTACTGAATGTTAAATGAAGAAAAATCTAAAAGAGATCATACTAATTAAAGAAAGCATAATTATAAATGAACAGATAGAAACTCCAGGAGACACGCAATAGAACAAATAAATTATCCATGGTAAATATAATCACCATATCTTTCTAGTCTTGACTAATAGGCAGGACAAATGCGATTATAGCAGTAGGGACAGAAGACACAATAATCATAAATCAAATATCATCTATTGCAGAGAAATGGATTTCATCTGACGCACTTGAACAACAAAAATAAAAAAACCTTATATGCAAAGTGAAGTTCCAAAGTCTTACTGCTGGCGTCTTAGAATTGTTTCACCATCCATTACTGTTGTTGAAAAAAAGTTCATAGGCTTCAAAGATCGCAAATTTTCTTTAATCCACTCCCCATATGGATTGGACAATGCAACTCGCCTTTTGACCTCTGTATTCTCGAATACCTATGGTAATCAAAAACCAAATTAAAAGAAATAAGTCATGGACATAAAGAGCTTTTGGGTCTGGAATGGAATGATAGGCTGATGAAGGATATGAACAAACATCACTTAGTATTATTATTATTATTATTATTATTATTAGTAGTAGTAGTAGTAGTAGTAGTAGTAGTAGTATCATTAATTTATAATAATAACAACAATAAAAATAATAATAAAAAATAATAACAATTATTATAATAAGAACTAATAATTGAAGAACATTAAAATGCCAGGCAGTTACAATATTGAATCTCTAACAAACCTGACCACTTGAAAGATCAACGCTTATCATCATACCAGGACCTAAACGCCCTTTCATTGTTACATTTGATTCATCCATGGGTATCACACCAACCTAACCAAAAGAAAGAACCCCTCCAGTCACTGTAACTAATATCCAGTGGTAAAGACAACAGAATCATCAAAGCAATGCCCATAATAATAAATTATATACATTTGAAGAACACGGATTGGAAAAAAGTGGAATTATTCAGCTTGATTTATCTTAGGAAGGGTTAGGAGAAACATGATCCGGAGACGAGACATAGTCTATGGCTTCTGCAAAACTTGAAATCAGAATTAGGCTTCTGAAAAATGAACAAACTTACACACCTCAGATGCAACATAGACAACGTTGTCTTTGGTTCGCCAATATCTAGCAGGACGAAGTCCATTACGATCAAGACAAGCACCAACTATTTTCCCGTCACTGTGAAAATGGAAGGAACAAGACCAAAAATAAGTAAGACGCTATGAGTAATAATTGAGACAAAAGTTTGAAAATATAACATTTTTTTAGATGTATTATACACCAAGCAGTCTTAGTTTCTTCGTTCAACAAGCAGATCCAGCAACTGCATATCAATGTTTCTTAATACAACAAAAATTACTATGCCTCAATCACAATTAGCTTACATATATTTCTCGTTTTTAGGGGATAAGTCATCTTACATCTAATTGAAAATATGTTTTCAAGGATATTAAATACATCACCAAACAGAGCATTTGCTTTCTAGAATCTATACCGACGTTAAATCAAAATTAAGTAGAAAATATTGAAGAGCAAATCACTAACAGGAATAAGAAGTCCTAATATATTGAATCGGACCATGTGGACATCACTAAAGCATTTCATATCTAATGAATGGGATTCACATCCGTAGTGACAGGAACTTCAGATTTCACATCAGTGAATAATGTCGATTTCTCACATCTATTCAGAGCAAGTAGATCTCAGCAACACAGAAGTTTTGACAAAAAAGATCAAGAAGACATAGAAAAAGAAAGACATCTGGTCTGATTGAAAGACCATGACATGCTTGACTTCACAATATTAGGATATGAACTCCTTTCTTTGTGAAAGGGAGACTTACAGAAAATGGCTGTTAGATAGACTCCGTAGTTATAGCAAAGTGTAAATGGCTGTGCCACATTGAATAATGTAATTGTAAATAATGAGAATTATATATATAAAAAAAAAAGGAACCAGGCTTAAGATGTTAGTCTTCACACAAACTCTCATTCTCTCTGATTTATCTTATTTCTTAAGAGACCATTATATTCCTCAAACCATCAGCTCTCACTTTCATGTGACCAGAACTCTCAAATCCAAATGACATTTTAATTGGAATAAACGAAAGCTCTAAGAAATATCGTACAATGAAATAAAGAACCAGGTGGGAATGTCTTTTATGTAGTATTTTTTTTCTCAATCCCGTTTATCTAAGGAGACCATCTTATTCTAAAATCAAGAGGTCTCACTTTCTATGACCAAAATTGCTAAATCAAAATTACATTTTGATTGGAATGAAGTTAAACAAAAAATATCCATCAATAAAAGAAAGATCCACATAATAATGTATTTTCTGTACTGTTTCTTTTTCCCCGATCCCTTCTAACTGTCACATTAGCTGATAGATTAAACCATGGCAACTAGAGAAGGTAAGGCTAGCCCACTATCCTCTTTGACTTTAGATTGTAGTTCTTTACATTGCTTGTTGTTTTGTCAGTCTTACCTATTAGTACCTCAATCAACTAAATGTTTTTTTACAAAGGTAATGTTCTCGATCAATTAATTGTTAAGTAAATTTATTCAACACCTTTGCTGTTATGAAGGACCTAAATACGGAATGAAGAATTGGTGATAGGCATGACTAACATGGATACTAAACCATCCACGCCATCCAAATTATCTTCTTTTAAGCTCGTGAAGTTACTGCATGGATTGTCGGGGCATTCCAATCTATCAGGATTGTCAAAATAGGAATAGGAATACGAATAGTGGATAAAATCCTACTTGGAAAATGATTGCATTATAGTTGTGAGAAATGGAGAAAAATATTTTTGAAATTATGTATCGACATTATTACATTGAGACCGTATTTATAGAACTATATTAAACTCCTTTTCTAAATAGGATTCTTATTCCTATTGTAATTCTTATTCCTATTCTAAATAGGATTGTAATTCTTATTCTTATTCTAAGACTCCCCACAAGCTGGTGCATACAAATCATATGTAGTGCGAGAACTGGCGAGGGACTTGCTGAAGATATCTGCAAGCTGATCATTTGACCTCACAAATTTCGTAACAATATCTCCTGAGAGTATTTCTCTAACAAAGTGACGGTCAATTTCAATGTACTTAGTCCTTTCATGAAATACGGGATTTGATGCAATATGAAGGGTTTGTTGATTATCACACACAAGTTCCATCCGACAGATTTCGCCAAATTTTAGCTCTCTCAACTACTGTTTTGATATAAACTAGCTCACAAGTTGTTGCAGCCATTGCTCGATATTCTGATTCTAAACTAGATCGAGCAACCACTCTCTGTTTCTTAATCTTCCACGGCACTAAATTACATCTTACTAAAACACAATATCCAAACGTCGAACGTCTATCAGATGGTGAACCTACCCAATCCGCGTCTGTATATCCCATGATATGCACATGGCCTTGATCCTCAAAGAGTAGTCCTTTACTAGGAGCTGACTCTACATATCGCTTATCGCAGAATATGAACAATTGCATCCCAATGACTATCACAAGGGAAGTCATAAACTGACTTACAACACTCAACAGAAAAAGAGATGGCACGTCTAGTCACTATGAGATAATTCCACTTTCCAACCAACCATCAGTACCTTTTAGAATTACTGAGTGTCTCCCCTTGTCCCAAAAGGAGTTTAACATTTTGATCCATAGGAGTGTCAATGGGATTACATCCCATCATTCATGTTTCTTAAAGAATGTCTAAGGCATACTTGCGTTGAGAAATAACAGTACCTAATTTATCCTTAAAAGAATAATAATACACGATCTAGACTGAGCAACCTCAATACCAAGAAAATACTTTAGTTTGCAAAGGTCTTTAGTCTGGAAATGCTTATAGAGTTGTTGCTTCAAATTTAGTAATACCATCTTGATCATTGCCACTGATAACAATATCATCAACTTAAACAACCAAATAAATACACCGATTTGGTGTAAAATGTCGATAAAACAGAGAGTAATGAGCTCAAGTATGAGTCATGCCAAACAATTGCATTATTGTGCTAATTGCTAAACCAGGCTCGAGGGATCGTTTCAGACCATAGAGTGACTTACGCAATCGACATACAAGGCTACTACACTCCCCCTAAGCAACAAAACCAGCTGATTGCTCCATATAGACTTCTTTCGCAAGATCACCATATAGAAAAGCATTTTCGATGTCTAATTGATAACGAAGCCAATGACGAATGGAATAACAGCCATAGATAGAAAAAGATGGACATATGCTATTTTATCCATGGGAGCAAAAGTATCACTACAATCGAGCCCAAATATCTAGTATACCTTTGGCAATAAGGCAAGCCTTAAGCCGATCAACTTGACCGTCTGGGCCAATTTTGACTGCATAAACCCACTGATAACAGTAGATTCTCCGTTCAACGATGGCTTTGTATCGATTGTTGAGATCCTCTTCGAAGACGACATGCTCGCGGGTCACTCTTACTAGATAGGTGGCTTATGCCCCTAGGATTGGACTAGCTGGCTAGGCAACCTTGATATATTGAGATCCTCTTCGAAGTTGACATGTCCCCGAGTCACTCTTGCTAGTTGGGTTGGGAGTTGACTGAATTGTTGGGTATTTGTGGTTACTTGGGTTGGGAGCCTGATTTTTCACTTCTTGAGTTTAGATATCTGGTACTCTTCTCTCTCATCTCTTAGTGAACTTAGCTATTTTGTGTACATGTTGGGCATATGGATTTAAACTTGCATACGAGTGTGCCTTTTGGAGTTATAAGGTTTAGTGGGGTTTAGTTTTATTGTACATAGATTTACTTTGGTATGTTAGTGTGCTCTCTTTCTTATTCGCTTTGACCTCTGTTTGTGTCTAGATTCTATTGTTTCATGGTCTTTACCTGACTGATCTATGATGCCTAGTGAGTACCTTTGTTTTGGTACTCATGTTGTACTCTACATCTGCTTCCTGATGCAGGTCCTAGTACAAACTACCAGCAGTGATCGTTCGTGCTATCAACAGCTTTTTAAGATCGTACACGAGGATGTGCACTTGACGTCCTGGATCAGTTGTCTCTTCTGTACTTATACAGCTAGACTTTTGCTTTTTTGAGACAAGCTTTGCTTTAGTACACTTTTGGGACTTGTACTCTTATTTTTAAACAACTTTGTACTTGTGATTTCCAAATTCTGGGAAGGATCTTATTTATATAGTTTTTGGTTTGCTTTCAATTCTATTTTGTTCTGTGGTTTAATTTGATTTATGTCTAGTTCTACCCTTGTACTGATTACTTGTTGTTTTAGGTTACGGGTTGGCTTACCTACTGGCGGGTTATAGTAGGTGCCATCATGACTCGAGAAATCGGGATATGAATACCATTGTAGCAAGAATTTGGAAGCAGTCATGTTGTTGCTATCATGCCTCAGCCGCTAACCAACCCCTTGAGACTCCATTTTGCTTTTAATTAAGATTTGATATAAATGCATTTCACTAGTTGAGTATATATGCATCCAGAAAATATAAGAAGTTGAAATAGAACTGGCATTCAGAAGATCACCTGAATAAGAGTAAGGCTGGCCCATCCCAAGCTTCCATCTGACCTTTGTAGTAATTATAAAAATCAAGAACCTAAAATGATCAAATACTCAGTCATGGAAAAGTGATTTAAGGGTAACATACTAATAATCATCTCATGCATTACATATATTTGTTATATTCCTACAATTCAAGGTAAAAAAAACATGGTAAAGGAAGCATCAAGAAAAGTACATTTTGACAAAGTAACACAGAGAAATTATCTCAGTACAAATTCCAAAAATGTCTTAGCATAGAAAACAAGATATGGACCACCACAAGAGCCGGTCTAATATTTGGAAACTACAGAACTTGACACGAATATAATACATATCACATGCCAACATGGAATACCTCCGGATATTTAATTGACAATGTTGGATGATTTTGATATGCTTCTGGGACGAGAATCATCAGTGCTTCCTCGGGAGCCCGGCCACTTCTTATGAGTAACTGATCCCAAAAAAGAGCTATTTGTGAAAAAATCCATGTATGTATGTATGGAAGAGAGAAAATAAAGTAGCAAGGAAAAAGGACTTACAACAAAAAGTCATGTTTAAAAGTCTACATGAAGCAAGTTATAACATCAGTGAAGAAAAAGTGATAAGTAGCATAAGATGTTTTTTTGTAACCAAAAGGAGCATAAGATGTTGGAAGAGATGGTATCATTACTCATCCAGAAGCAATTTAAAGTGATCATTAAGTACCAGCAACTGAAATACAGTAAGATTCTCTTACCTAAGGAAACCATCTCAATGAACATCTAAAGTCAAACAGTTCCTAGTGGTGAGAAAAAAAAAATAGTACTATGCCTTCAATAATAACTAATAGTCTGATTGGCCAAGCTTAATTTTTCCTCAAAAGTGCTTATTTTTAAAAGTGATGCGTTGGCCAAACTTTTGATAGAAAAAAAATTGCTTCTAGGTAGTAGCAGAAATTGTTTTTCATAAGCTAAAAAAGGTTAACTTTTCCCTAAAAGTACTTTTGAGAAAATACACTTAAAACACTTCTAAAAAGCTTGGCAAAACACTAATTATTATACAAAAGTGCTTTTTAAATTTATCGAACAAACACAAACTGATCACCAAATTACTCTTTTGAATAGCACTTTCAGAAAAAAGACTTCCCAAAATAAGCTGATTTAGAAACTTGGTCAAACAAGCTATAATACTAGATAACTAAAGAGGCAGTGATCCGAAGAATTAAAACAGTGATCCATACTTCAGCAGTACTATCTAAATTTGCAGAATCAGATGCCTTTGGGTTGCCAAAAGGACGGATTTCATCCTCTCGGTCACGCCAAACAGCTGACTTCAATGAGGCCTCTCTGGATTGCATCCAATTCAAGTTTCCCTGCATATGTTTGTGAATGTGAAAATAACAGAACAATACAAGTAGCCAGCAACTCATAGAAATGTTACTGAAACCTATATTTTACCTGTATAGTGTTGATCTCTCCATTATGACCTAGAAACCTCATTGGTTGAGCAAGAGGCCACCTCGGACTGGTGTTTGTACTGAATCTACGATGATAAATAGCAAGAGGAGATGTATAGAGCTCATTTTGTAAGTCATAATAGAACCTCCCGAGGACTTCAGAACGGAGCATTCCCTTGTAAACTATTGTTTGATTGGACAATGAACAGAAATAAAGTTCATTTCCCCAAATTTCTGAGTTCACAGCCCTCTCAATGAGTTTTCTACAGATATAGAGTTCTCTTTCAATGTCATCAACATTTTCCTCTTTAACAACTCGAACAAAAACCTGTTGTATGTTGGGCATTGTTACTTTTGCATAATATCCAACTACAGAAGAATCTACTGGAACCGACCGCCATCCAAGCACCTCAAGACCCTCGTTGTTAAAGATATTGGAAATAACTACAGATAATATGAAACAAATAAGAAAAAATACAACAATCATATTCCATCAAGAGAGGATCTCATGAGAAACAAGCTTATAGGAAAAACTACCAGAAAAATATACAAGTTAGAGAGCCACAAAATATACAATTTTGAAACCCCACAAAATATCAATAACTTGGGCAATCTTGAAATACCTCAATAAGGACATCCAGGCCAAGGTAGGAGTGGCTTTGGTGGAAGACAAGATGCAGGAAGTAAGGCACGTGAGGAAAAGATGTCTGGATGCCCCAGTGTGAAGGTGTGAGACGCTGGGCATGGATAGTTTCAAGAAAGGTAGACACAGATTGAAGAAATATTGGGGAAGGGTGATTAGACAGGACATGGTGCAGTTTCAGCTTATCGAGGACATGACCTTAGAAAGGATCCTGTGGAGGACGCGGATTAGGGTAGAGGACTAGTAGGTAGAAGTGTGTGGCTTGTTATCTGTCCATACTAGAAGTTGACGTACCTGTAGTATCTGGTCCTTAAATTATGCTATTATCTATTTTCTTGTCCTTTTCACTCTCATCTTTTGTTGAAGTTATTGTCTTGTTACTATCTGTTATTTCTTGTACTTCTGTTACTTCATTTTCTGAACTGTTTGGACATTTTCTCTTGAGCTGGGCGTCTATCAAAAACAGCCTCTTTACCTGAGGTAGAGTTAAGGACTGTGTATACCCTACCCTCCTTAGACCCCCATTTTGTGGGATTATACTGGGTATGTCGTCGTTGTTGAATTTTTGGAGGGAAAAACAAAGATCTACTTAATTATCTAAAGGGAAGAAGAACTGTATGTGGTTCAAAGTCATATATAGAGCTTTCAATCTTTTCCACACTACAAGGAGGTAAAGACATAACTGAGAAAGTTATCATGGATAAAAAGAGACACAGAGGTTCTGTATATCTATAGCAAGAATCCTCAATAATCAAGTAATGAGTATAGGTTATTATGTTGTAATAGGAAGTATGTGTGAGCAGAACCTCTTGAGTCATAATTAAGAGACTGACCTTTCTTGGCTTCATTCATCTGGTTAGAATCATTGGGAAGAAAAACCATCCCAACGCCAGTATGAAGCTTGTCAAAGACAGCAATTCCTTCTTTCTCAGCCCAATCATTGAAAAGTTCCCAAGGAATCGAAGTCATCAATCCAGAACCATCACCAGAATCATTGTCAGCTCCACAACCTCCACGATGTTCCATGCAGCCAAGGGCTACAAGAGCATCCTTGACGATCCCATGTGATGCTTTATTGTCCAAATTTGCAATAAAACCAACCCCACATGCGCCTCTTTCAGATAATATGTCATCCAAGTCAGCAACCTGAAAAGGCTTCCACAAAAGATAAAATAATCATGTGGAGTAATTTAACATAGTTATGTAAAAATGTTAATAGATTATTTTTGCTTAAGTAAATAGTTTCATCAATGACATCAAGATGCATGAATTACAAAGGATGAGGACTGCAAAAGGGGATCAGCTCCTATACATATGCCTAGACTTCTAAGAAGCTGATGAAGTCCAGAAAGTTAATATTCCACCAGAACACCTGTGATTCCCTTCACTCCAAACAATCCAGAAAAGACAAAATTAAATCATGCTCCAGATTACACCCAAGCAACACAGAAAAAAGTGACAAGATCACCCCAATAATACTCCAAGAATCTACCATCTCCAAGATCAAGAACCTTGAACAGAGATGGAGCTCAATTTTACAAATGCATAACACTTTCTTCAACTAAATAAACAAAGGGATTTTTTCAAAAATATACAGCCCAACACAATAAATTGCACCAATAAAGCCATTTTTGTTTACATCAGAGTCAGGAACTTTTGGTGCAACTGAAGAGGCGTTTCACTAGGCACTAGAAATGTCAAGGTCAACTTGCCTAATTGACTATTCTGAAGAAAGAGACTACTATCTTACAGAATTAACCCTTCTCGCAGAAGTGTTTATCCACCAGTATACAATATTACAATATTATACACTTAAGGTAAACAATGTATCAACCTTGTATAGGAAGTGTTTATACGCACATTTACACTGTTATATAAAATTATACAATACTATACAAAAATTGGGTTTCGTCTCCTTCAAACTTCAACACACAAAACTCCAGATGAAATGGTCAAAAACATCACCAAATCTTCATCAGATAGCTTCAAGTTTAACCAAATGACATTCCCAATGAACTTCAATCATCAATTAGTCAAAAATTTCAATAAATCAAAAAATCTGTGTGTGAGTTATTAAGCGTTCAGAAACCCCAATAATGAAGTTTTTTATTTTTCACTTCAATTTACCCAATAATGTTTAAATATGTACAATAAACTTGAATATCACTCTCAGTCAGTTTCTAATCATCAAAAAGTGGAAATCTTAATCATCAATATAGGAATTATTGCATCTTCCTAAATGTTTCAAATTATATACAAGATGGGCTAACTAGGGAAAGGTCTGATAATATGGGCTCATTTTGGTTATAACCTTGGGCCAAGTGGTCAAGGGTAAGACCATCTCCAACCCACCTCTATTTTACTCTCCATTCTCTATATTTGAAGAGTAAAATAGAGAATGGGCACTCCACCCCACCTCCAAACTCTCTATTATCCAAATTTAGAGAGTTGAGTAGTAGTTCTCCAAATTCTATTTTACTTTTTCAATATTTTATTATTATTTTCATTACTTTCCAATTAACATTATATTTTACATATAGTTTTATTAATTAAATATTTAATATTCATAAGTCATTGTAAATGTAATATAATTAAAAATATATTATTTAATATGTACTACTTTAATTTCAAATTAATGTATTCTTTTATAATTTTCACCAATAATAAAATTTTATATTTTTATTAATTTTCATCATAAAGAATACACAAAATAAAATGGTAAGAAATGAAAATTTAAATTTAAATACAAGATAACAATACAATAGATAACATAATAATTTAAATACAACATAAAATACAATAAAACATAATAATTATTCGCGATGAAACAAGAACCATGTCAAAAAGATGTTGAACGAGAATTCAGAGTTTTGCAATTATTGCAAGTCCGTCACGTTTTCGAATAAAGAAAGTGTTACATGATAAAATGACTACATATATTATACTACACAACGTTATAATTAAGGATGAACGTGATCTTAATGCACCAATTCAAGATGTCGTAGAGGCTCCAACTCCAACGACATTAATGGTGTTAGATGAAAATCTCTGATTTGAACAATTTTTAGCTAGACATAATAAAATTACGGACAAAAATGATCATTTTGAATTACGTAATGCATTAATAGAGCATTTATGGGAGCAACGTAAGAATTTCGAAAATTGAGTGATTATGTAATGTTTATCTAATCATATTTCAATTTTATTTGAATTTGTTCATTAATTTATTTATTATATAATATTCTTGTGCAATTTATGGTATTTAAAAGTTTGAATAAAATGTAATAATTAAATAAAAATATTTAAAAAATAATTTTTTGCATCACATGAGAATTATATAAAATAATTATTGGGAAAAAATAAATGATTTATATCATGAAATAAGAAATTAAGAATAAAATAGAAATAATAATATAATATTGAGGAAAGAGAAAAAGATTCTTTTTTAGAGAGTAAAATAGAGAATTGGGTTGGAGTTGGTTGTCTGAAAAAATAGAAAACTCTATATTTGGAGAGTAAAATAGAGTGAAGGGTTGGAGATGTCCTAAGGTCTCCTAAAGAAGAATAATTACCCGAAAATATCCTTCACATGTAAAAGAGAAAAGAGCTGTAATAGCTATGCAGTGGGTGAAGGCAACAGTCCCAAAATCTGAAACATCGGACACTAAAGATATTTCAGCCCCAAAACCAAAAATGGCATTTATAGAAGCTTTCATTAGTTCCTGGTGGACAACTAGTTTTTGCATAATTGAGAAAAAAGAATTTTTCACAAATGTTATAGGATAGTAACTTTTACATTGAAAAGAACATCAGATTTATCACTTCACAACAAAATTGTGCACGACATATGAGCAGCTGCATCATAAGAAACCAGCAGTGTTATTAACTTCTAGCTTCTGTTGATTAACATCTTCCAGCAATATGTCTCATAGCAACATGAGTAAAAGCTTTGGAATTTTACAAAAGGTACAAACTCCAATAAGTATCTTGTATCACTCATTTCATTAGCAGTATTTCAAAGCAAATATACACAGTGGAAAAGATATTGCAAGACAATAGTAGTCTTATAATGAGTTCTCACGGTTAATTGGCTTGGATAAAGCATCTAAAAGAAGGTTTGCCTAGTAAAACATGGAGGATCAGTGGAGAAGTAATCACAGTGCAATACATCTACTTGTGTATTATTGACAGCAGAGAACAAGACACAGAGAAAAAGATAGTAAAATCTTCAGAAGAGCGGTATTTAAAAAATGTTACGGCAAAATCTTGATCCACATATAACTAAATTACCACATAAAAGTGTTTGTCCACTTCGATTTTTCCTCTGATGTTTTTAGGAATCAAACAAGCCTTTGTTTAAGACTTTCTCCAATTCAGCTTGAATGTCCAAATTTAAGTTTGAATAATGATAAAGAGAAAAAATGAAATATAGCTGTTAGTGTTCAATAAGGAGAATATATGGACCACATGACCTATCAAATAATATCATATGGATCCACATGTCACTTTGTAAAAAAAATTAGAATGTGAAGGAAGAATAGTATTGAGTAAATGCAGGTTCTTTGTAACTTTTGATCGCTTGAAAGTTCATGAAAAAGTCAGTATTCCATCAGAAGAGGAACCACGATGAGGAAACTTCTACCCAATAACAGAAAATTTAGTGAAGTGGGAAGAAACTCAGTTGAGCAAAAAACCAGGGAGGACTAACCATAAGAAACCTTAAACTACATAATCAGTGACTTCTCATGAAGTAATTATGGAGGTTTAATGAGGAAGAAGCTTCACTCTGGAAACAGGTCATCTCTGACAAGTATAGTCAAGAAAGTCAATGGGTCACCAATGAAGTTATGGTGTTGGTGTGTGGAGAGCTACCAGATAAACATGGACAAAAATGCAAGGAAATACCAAAATCAGAGTTGGAAATGGGCTCAGAACTCTCTTCAGGAAAGATATCTGGACAGGCCAATCCACTCTCCAGAAATCCTTCCCTAATTTAATGCTATTAAGGTACAATCCAGAAGCTACAGTGGGTGAATGTTGGTCTCCCCAAGGTTGGAACCTAACATTTAAAAGACACCTTAACGACTGGGGAGTGGAGAGGATGGCAAACATGCTGAATTTACTAGGGGTCTCCACTGGCACAACTTCTGATCCAGATTCTTTAAGTTGGAAATACATAGAAGACGAGAACCTCTCAGTGAACAGACTTATAAAGAAGGAAGCAGCTGCTCAACACATGGGGAAGTCTCAAAGCTTTGGAAGTCCTTATGGAAGATTAAGGCCCCTACTAAAATCAAATGTTTCACTTGGTTGGTGGTCAGAAGGGCTTGTCTCACTCAAGAAGTTCTCCAAAAGAAGGGAAGGATACTTGTACCTGGATGTTTTTTGTGTAATCAAATCAGGGAAACAAATAACCATTTGTTCCTGCATTGTAAATTTACTGCTCAACTATGACATCTATTCTAAACTCTCACTAAAATAGAGTGAACAATGACTTAGCGTACAGCTGTCCCGTTGAGCTATTGGATCAGAAGAGGTGGCAGCAAAAGCTAGAGGAAGTGGTGACGGATGATACCTTCCTGCATTTGGTGGTCGGTGTGGGAAGAAAGAAATGGGAGATGCTTTGAAGACAAAGTTAAGTCCATTCATGATGTAAAATGGAGCTGTCTAGTCACATTTTTTTTTTGTGTAAGGAGAGCTGTATAGAGGAAATGGATGAATTTGTCTATTTCATAGGAGCTTCGTAAATCTAGACTCTATTTTCTCTTATTGTACAAAGTTTTCTAACATGACCAACATCCCTTAATGCTGAGGAATAGTGGAATACGATAGTACTTTTGTCAAAAATAAAAAATAAAAATACTACTGAGAAACAGAAAATTATAATCTTAAGAAATTAAGCACATCATGAAGAAAAAAGCCATATCAAAAGATTCACGTCAAAGGGTGACGAAAATATGAATTGACTATATTCTGGAGTAAAAGCAAAGCTTTTGACATTAATAAACTATTATGATGTAGAATCATAGCTTATAATAGATTCAAATTCAAACTTGAGCAGTAGATTCTACTCTTCTTCAAACATGAAATACCATCTGAGATATACATCAAGCAGCACCCAAATTGCTGTTCAAAAGAAATGTTTTGCAGGCTTAGTTCAAGGTAAACCATAGCCATCAGAATCCTATTTCTTTCAGGATTCTCAAAATTACAAACTAAAGTTAGAAAAATAACTATTTCTTTGACATTGAAGTATTTGAACTTTTTTGCTAATTGGTTCAAAGTATTCTAACTTTTTAACTTAACATGCAAAGTAATGGCCAAGCTTTTAGCATGGGAAACTCAAAAAGATCACAATTTTTCATTCATAGAGTACACAGGAGAATGCACCAAACCCACTTTTAAGAAAAATTTCAACAATAAACGACTGTCAACAGGGGAAACAAACCATGAAGGAAAAGCCCAATGAAGCTGATCAAGATCAACTACCTCTCAACCATTATCAAGACTTCAATAAACAGCTCAGATATCACATGGAATAAATCTATATATTCAGTATTTACAAAGTCAAGAGCTGCAATGTACTTAAGTTAAGTAAAATAACAACCTCAAGATGATAATATTCTGTCAATTGCACTTCACCTTTATATGATTCAACCAAATAACACGATGAACTTTTGTCACCTAGAAATCTTATGCATTTTAGCAAATCGAAAGTGAGTAAACCACATATTGCGAGGACTCCAAGAAGTAATTTCCTAAAAAGATGTTCCATATATGAATTGTCTTCCAATCTCATATAAAGGACTCTGTTCATAATCAATTTAATACATGGAGATTAACATACGACCTACTTTATACTAGTCATAGTACACACACACCAAAAAAAAAAAGAGGAGTCTCCCTTCAAATTGATAGAAGGCCAAGGGTTTTTGTTAAGCAAAACTTTTCCAACCTATCACCATCTTCCTAACTAAACTTTTACTCCAACTAATTTGCCAAACTTTCAACAGCTAAGTAATCAAACATCCGTATTTTGATATATAATGAATGATATATGTTTTTTTTCACATATAGCATATTGAAAGCAGCTATTGGACCAAGTCCAATAAAAATTCAACATATTGTGCAAACACACCTTAGGCACTATATCAGAGGACTGGCGAGATGCATTACTGGCACCACGTTGAAGGTCAAGAACAGCATTACACTTTTTATTAATCAAGCTTCTCCTATTAGTGGCGGCATAACCAATCCTTCTACGAATCCGCTTGCTGGATTTACAGTAGAATCCAAGGAAATCAGCAAACAAACCGTCTTTATTACCAGTTAGAATCTTCGGTGACTGTCCGTAGAGTAACTGCGGAACGTTTGCCACGGAATTCACCGCCATGAAACCTAATCAGAACCCTCCCCTACACAGAGAATCGCAGAGTGAGTGTGTGAAATAGTTGTAGCTAGAGAGAGAAAAAGTCAATGGTTTAGAGAGAAAGAGAGAATGTGTGGAGAATGGGAAGGATTGGGAGATAAAAAGAAGGGAGTTTTGGAGCCACACTTTGAAGTTGATGTTGAGTGGGAGTATTTTTTGTGTGAAAGGTGACTGTAGGCCGAGATCAAAGGTCAGTTTTTGCAGTAAATGTGATAATGGTGATTCCAAAATTGTTCTCTTCTTTCGGGTTTTCGAAGATTGACAACTAATTTTTTCAACCACATAAAACCAGTGAGAAGCAGTGACAACTGAATACGACCAACAATCAAACAACTTTTATTTTTTTCTTTTTCTACTACTTCTACGGTGTTTTCGGTTGGAGATAGACTTGCAAATAATTTCTTTAAAAAATAAAATAGAATAGATAAGATTAGAATATTGCATTTTTGTGGTGTAAATACATTTAACAAGGACACCTGGTGTTACTACTCCCTCGACTCCTAAAGAAATTTATCTTCTTTCAAAATTATCTTTTTATATTGATACAGAAAGTTTTAGACAATTAAAGAATTGTTTCTTTCTTCAAGCAAATATATATCAGTTAATTTATATAGCTATGATTTGCATTAATTACAATTCAAAATTTACTTCTACTTATAATTACATTTTCGCTCGCCTCTCTCATCTCTTCCCCCCTCTCTCGCGCCTCTCTCCTCTCTTTCTCTATCTCTATCGTACCTCTCTCCCCTCTCTCTGGGCTCTCCACCCTCCTCTTATTCAGTAATCTCTCCCTCGACTCTCGACTCTCCTTGCTCAGTCTCTCTCTCACTCGCTTTTCTGCTGTCAATCTCTCTCATTTCATACCAACACAAATATATTTGTATAAAGCGAGACAAATGGAATATACAAATACAAATGCATATCTCTCCACCCTATACACTTATAATTATACAAATACAAATCTTCTCTTGCTCATTTTTCTTTTCTCTTTTTCTCTTTCACTTATACAAACACAAATATATAATTTGTGTTTGTGTTTTGTATTTGTGTAAAGCGAGAGAGACGAGATATACAAATACAAATACACTTCTTTCCACTAAATACACTTAAAATTATACAAATACGAATCTCCCCTGTCCAGTTCTCTTTTGGTTTTAATTTCTCTCTCGTTTTATACAAAGACAAATTATACAAATACAATGTACAATTTGTGTTTGTATAAAGTGAGAGAGATTTGATATACAAATAGAATGTTTTAACTCAATTCAATTGTATACATATTCAAATTGTATGCAGATATAAATGCAATTATTAGTACATATCCATAGTAGTTACATATATACAATCATCTTACTAATTGACATATACAATTTTACTATCTGCCCTCTCTCACTTGCCTCTCTTCTCTCTCTCTCATCACTCTCCTCCTATAATATATAGTTATGAATCATACTTAGCAAATTATAGTTATAGAGCAAAATTAAGCTATTTTTAGTGGTTATAGGTTATATGCGAAAATTCCCCTTATTTTTAAGCAAAAACCCAAAAAGAAATATTTTACAAAACTCGATCTAAATGTGACCTAGTTCATCAAACACATCCCTACAAAATAGGGTTTTCTATTTGCTTCTCACTCGCCTTTGCATCTCCTCCACTCTTTAATCGCTATATTTCATTTGTCTATTAACTTTACCTTGTTTGTGCTTCTCCTGTGGATCATCAATATTCTTCATCGATGACTTTAGAAGTGTATTTTCAACTCGTAGAAGTGAGTATTTCATTTTCTTATTGGCTTTTATATATCTTTTCTTCTCCCCTTAACTCTTTCCTTTTGTAAATGTGTATTCCAATAGAGATCTTTGAGTTCAGGGTGAACTTGATGAAGGGTTTGAACCACGTGGTTCAATCTCGAACCTTGTTGTAAGTGCATTATCTCTTTATCTTTATTTATTTTTCTCAATTAAACTGTTTACCTATCGTTGTGTTGTTTTCAAATGAAGTCGTGGAGGAAAAGATGATGTATCTCCCATCTTCCTCTTTCCAAACTCTTGACTAAATTCAATCTTCGGTTTGTCGATAAAATTTCAAAACCCCCAATTGGTGCTTTTTATAAGCTGAAATAACATAGGCTAAAAAGCTCAATCATAGTTATATAGCCTTTAGAAAGGCAAAACTTTTCTATGTAAATATTATAATTATGTTCTCTTGATTTATTTTGATATTATTTTTATAATGGTAATGTAATTTTTCTACTTCTTATTCTAAGTATTGGTATTTGATGCTTATTCATTTTTTTTTCTCCCTTTGCTTGGTATCTCACTAAACTCCTAAAACTGCAAAGCACCCCTCTAATTGAAAGCTATGTTGGACAAAGTAGTCTGCTAGTTGTTTTGTTTCCTGAAAATATGTTTTAAGTGAATGTTTCTTTGCCTTTGATATCTCTTGAATAGATTTTCATGATATCTTCTACTGTCCTAACAACATGTTCTTGAGAGAGTAAGGAAGTCATTATCTAAGATTATGTTGTTTAATCTCTTATGTGCATAGTACTGAATATCCTTCCAGCTGCCCATGACATCTGCTTTCATGTTTGTTCCTCTCGTATGTGGTGTGCTTCAGTATAAATCAAATTTCCTCTACAACCCCTTTCATAAAAATAATTTGAGTCTTCTCCTAAATTTCCTTTACTAGTCATGTTCATATGTACTTAAATCATCCATTTCCTAGTAACTTCCATTTCACTATTAAATAGATTAGTATTGGTTTATAGTCTCGAAGTTTTCTAATCATATCTTGCCAATTATGAAATGTGTTCTTTATCCATGGATATTATTTTCATTAGTTGAGTGATTATGTTTTGACATTGCGGTTGTATTCTTGTGTATGTCACCTCTTCCCATGTCTTCTTGAATTTCTTCTTTTTCATAACCTCCACATTATGATAGGATTTGCGTGGAAGTTTCACCCAATTGTTATTAGTTGTTGCTGATGTAATCTAGCAATACCTATACAAGTAGCAAACTATTTCCTTAATTTTTGTATATGGAAATTGTTAGAAAAAAGTGTGGTGATTTTATCCTCCCCTTTTCACATCAATAGTACGTAAACACAACATTCATTCTCATTCTTTATTAAATTATCATCAGTAGAAATCATCCTTTTCCATACCCTCCAAAAAAGGGATGAAATTATGGATGGTAAACCCTTTATACATATGTTCTCCATCCAATCCATCTCTTTCCTTTTCTTTCACATAATCTGATATGTTGTTTTCACAATTAATAAACATTATGTGTTCTTCATCCACCAAAATTTACCTTTTTATCTTCTTATATTTGAATAAATATTTCCAACAATATTCTGAAGTCCTTCAAGTTATATGTTCTCCACCTTTAATTCTCTATGAATTCATTAACTTCTTGTTGTTTTTCATTCCTTGCGCTTCTATAAAATGCATTTCTCTTTGTTGGGTTCAATTGTCCATCAAAAAAAATTGCATTGTCAGCCTTTTGTTACCAGCAAATGTCATGATCAATATCTTTCGTTATTCTCAACATCAACATATTTCTCCACCCATGAGAAACTCCATTGTTCTAAGTAAGCTAAGGATGATGTTTTTTACAAAATTTGTTCCACATAAATGCACTTCATAGAGAGGAACTAAAAATCCTGAAATTCCACCATAACTTAGCAACTTTATGTAGAGTTATGAATCACATTTCCCTCCCTTTTTTGGGATAACACAGCTTGTTCCATGTTTTCCAATTCTTTTCTTTGATGTCCATATGATTTTCCCAAAAAATATTTTGTGAAGATTTGATGAAGCTGATCTATAATATATTTTGAAAATTTTATGATTGATATCATCTAAACTGGTAATGACTGGAGCACATGCTTTATCAAATAAAATTACCCCAAAATAGTAAATTTTTATGCTTCCATGATAAAACTTTTCTTTTAACTTTTCTAATTTGATCTTCAAAGTTCCCTTTATTCTTTTTCTCATAAAAGATAGGTTAGGAAAATTATCTTGTCGAATCTATGTCAATCTTCTCATATAAAAACTGTTAATGGTGTATTTTCATGAAGGAAAAAAAATAATCTTGTCTTTCTTAATCAACTGTTCTGAATTCACTTCAGAGTATTCAAGGACTTATATAATTTATTCTTTCCCGAATTCCTTTAAAATCTTTTTTTTTTCATTAAGATAATTCAAATTCCTTCATAAAACTTCAGTAGCTATGAATTGAATGAGGTAGGAGAGAGCGGATCCCCTTGCTTAAGTCTCATTGTTGAACGAAAAGAACCATCTGATTGTCTAAACACTGAATACCAATTGATCGATAAGAATCTTCACACCATGTCAATAATAACCTTCGAGGACCCAAATTTCCTCAATATTTTTGTTAGAACGATCTAGGAAACCTACCATAAGCCTTAGCCATATCGAGTTTTACCAATAGTCCACTCCATTAGTGTTCGTATTTCTCAAATGAATTTCTCTAGTTATCTCCCGTGGTAGTAGTACGTTTTCAATAATACTTCTCCTTTTCACAAAACTTGTCTTGTTTGGAGAGATATTCAAAGGTAGAATCTCATTGTTCTTAAATAAAACATTAGTAAAGTTAATTAAATGGTGCATCTTGAGCTAAAAAGTCACTTATTTAGGAATGACGTCACTATTGATTTTTGGAAAAAGTTTAAATATGTCATCGAACTAGCATATTCGTGTCATTTTGCACTAACAATCAAAATAGTCAATTATAAAATAACATTATTGGATATGTATTTCCAATTAAAGGTTTACATCATTTATCGACCCCACAAAATTAAAACGCGTCCAATTAACTTAACCATTCCCAAAATAGACTCGATCCACTGTTTATTTAACGAAAATTTAGTCAGCCCCCTTTGTCTTTGTAACACCCCATATTTCATAGTGTTTAAAATAACGATCTTAGGTTGGTAAGTAGATTATCTATTTTACGTATATGAGATGTCAGGAGAATAATCTTAAATGGGTGATATACCAATGAATGTGTATTAAGAGAGTGTTTGGATTATATTATTTTAAGTAGTATTTTTTGTCTTTTAAGTTCATTTCAATTTTTAGAGGTGTTTGGAAAAGATAAAAAATACTTTTAACCACTTATTTAGGTAAAAAAAAAAGTATTAAAATAAGCTAAAAGTTATATAAACTCATGACATTTAAGTTTTAACTTAGAAAGTCTATCAAAACACCTCCTAAGTCCTTTGATTTTTTAAGAATAAAGCTTGTGGTTGATAATGCTGAAACTACCCTTGAAAATCAATTCAAAGAGTAAGTGATCATTGTTAATAGAAATACCCAACTAAGGGTTGGGGTTGAATCCCACAAGAATGGTATGATTAGAGCCGTAAAAATGGGCTGGCCCAACCCAACCCTAACGGGCTAGAGGTTAAATGGGTTGGGACGGGCTGACCTTATTAAATAAAGGGCCAATAAAATAGTAGTCCAACCCAGCCCGAAGCGGGCCACGGGTAAGGACGGGTTGACCCTTCAACAAAAAAAACAATAACACTCTCTTAAAAGAGTATCAAATATTGGCATCGATAAATACGACATAAATACATACAAAAATTTATTTATATATCACACTTCGGTGAATATTCACAAAAATACATTTTTGAATCACATGCTTTGGTGAATACTTACAAAAATACATAATGTCAACGTAAGATTTAGCGGATAAATGTTTATCATCTCACAATTCCCACAAAAAAACTAACTAATTTAAAAAGATTTTCAGCAATATAAAGCAACCCACATACTTAACAAATCTTAATTGCTAAATATTAAATGATCCATTAATCAAAGTGTTACGACTCCGCCTCCCCTTTCACTTCCACTTGTACCAACGATCACATTTAAATCAACATGTGATATTGTTTCTTTAAGTTGTTCATCTTCATCTACAATTCACCATACAAGATTTTTACACAAATACTTTTAGAAGAAGAGTGATATATTAATAGATTAGATAGAAAAATATTACTTTCATTAGATTGAGTAAATCCATGCAACCAATTTCTGGTAGTGACAAGAGTTTGAACATTTTCATGATTGATAGAATTTCTATATTTGGTAACAACACGGCAACCAATACTAAATGTTGATTTAGATGCGACGGTGGTAATTGGAACGCTGAGGACATCTCGTGCCATTACCTAAAGATCAAGATATTTCTTTTTATTATCCTCCCAATACTTGATAATATCCATCTCTTGAAAATTCTTATAATCGAGCTTCTTTTCCTCCAAATAAAGGTCCAATTCTGACTTTCCAGCAGTGCAAACTGATGTACCCTCAAACTCTTTAAATTCGTTTTATTTTGAAACATGCAATATACTAACAATAAGAAGATGAACCCCATCATAGCAAGTAAAGAAGTAAACAAGTAAACAAGTAAACTCATTTTAACTTTAAATAGAATAGTGAAAGGTAACTCATTTTTTATCTAACTACACATTAAACAAAACAAGTAAACAAAATTAGTTCTAAAGTGTGTAAGTGCTTTTAATCACATCCCATCAAAGTAGAGAATAAAAGTGTCTCTTTGAAAAGATACAGAATGATTTAGAGAGAAAAAAAATTAGATACTTACCTCAAACAAAGTAGACTTCTTTTGTTTGGATTGACTTCCTTCTTCAGATGGTTTATACTGAGTAGTAGGAGCAGTTGCCCCTATTTGATTATTTGCATACTGATCATAGAGGTTCTATAATTTTAACTTTATAGTTGCAGCCTGATCTGTTGCCGAAGAAGAGTCCACCTTTGAGAAACGATATTCTAAAAGTTGCATCTTGAAGCGAGGATCCAAAATTACTCCAAATGAGAGTACCAAACTATACCTATTCCAATATTTCTGAAACTTCTCGAACATTCTTACAACCATTTCCTTCAAAACTTCATCTAAATTACTTTGAACTCTCCTTCAACAAGCATTCAATTTTCCAAACTTGCATAAAGTAAAAATTGGAAGTTGGATAACTTGAACTAGAAATTATGTTTGTTATTTCATAAAAAGGCTCCAAGAATCCAAAAAATTTTTTGCCCTTCTCCAATGATCAGATTTAAAACAAATTGAGTAATTTCTATCAATTAACTGTAGACTAGAAAAAGCTTTTTCATATTGTAGTGCACTCTCAAGCATCAAGTACGTTGAGTTCCATCTAGTTGCCACATCCAAACGTAAACCCAAATTTATACTAATTCCAACTTGCTTAACACATTGCTCAAACTTTCTCATTCTACCATCTGATCCTTTAACATACTTCACACTTTCTATAATTTTAAATAAGGCATCATTAGCTGCTTTTAAACCTTCTTGGACAATCAAGTTTAGAATATGAGCAGAACAATGTACATGAAAGAACTCACCATCACATAACAAACTCTTTTGCAGACTAAGATGACATTTTAAAATAGTTTGCATGCTAGCATTGTTAGTGGCATTATGTTAAGTTATAGAGAACACCTTCCTATCAACTCCCCACTCTTTAAAACAATCATATATAGTTGCAGCCAATTCAACTCCAGTATGAGGAGGAATCATACGAAAAAAGTTCAAAATTTTACTTACTACCTTCCAATTATCATCAATATATTGAGCAGTTAAACAAAGATATCCTTCAGAAGTACTTATTGTCCAACAATCAAAAGTCAAACAAACTCGATTAGGAATCTTCACCAATGTTTGTTTTAATTTTTCTTTCTCTCTGAAATACACTTTCTGCACATCCACAACAGAAGTGTTCCTTGATGGCATTAACAATTCTGGATTTACATAATCTGCCGAAGCTCTAATTTTTTTATATTCAACAAAAGAATATGGCAGATAATGCTCAATAATAGCTTTAACAATCTTTTCACGGGAAATAAATTGATCAATCTTTCTTGTTTGTATGTTACCTTACTGATCCATATACATTTGACCCAAATCATAGAACTTAACCTTTTTACATTTAGTTAAACGACGTTTCAAATGTGATGTTCCATAGTTCTTACCATTAGGTCCACGAGTAGAACCAACCCTATATGGTTCCTTACAACCTCTGCATATTGCTTTTTCCACTCCATCTTTATCTCTACCAATCTTCTTGAAATGCCTCCAGACGGATGATTTCAACTGCCTCATTTTCTTCTGTGGAGGTTCTTTAGATTCATTCACACCTACACTAGTTTCATGTGCACTACATTCATCCTCCTCCTCCATTGATTTTTCTGTATACCTTAAATGTCAAAAGTTAGTTTCAGCCTTCAAAATGAACATGTTAAAAACTAATTTTTCTGATTACTCATTACGAAAACACAACTAACACACATGATATCACACACTACGAAAATAATTACGAAAAAAATGTTATATATAAAACAATCACAAAAGATGAGCATGATTAAGAGTCAAGACGAAGTTTAGCTCGTTTTGGAGAAGATACAAATAAAAAAAATGATAGATTCTTACTTGTATAGTTGTATACTTGTATTCCTGAATTTCCTGTATATATATTCAATACCGATCTGAAAATCAAACTTTGAATGATCTTGAAAACTCTAAAACTTCAAATCCCTAATGTCATGCCTAAAATGAAGAGAAAGCTGTTAAGCTAAAAGACAGAGAATAAATATAGTTACACACCTATAAATTATAATAATATGAATCAAAAGTCAAAACCCTAATAAAATAATCGGCTTGGGTAGTAACAACTTTTGTGGGCTAATGGCCTAAAATGTAAAAGATTTACAAAATACTTACATTTTTTATTTTTCAAAATATATATATTTTTTACAAATAAAACACTAATAAAAATATGTACAAAAATATTACGAAAAATTAAAAGCCAATGGGCTGGCCTCTGAGGCTAGCGGGCCAAACGGGCCCGGCTAAAAAGCCTCGTTCCTAAATGGGCCAAAAAAAATTCAGCCCAACCCCATTTAATTCGAGGGTTGGGTTGGGCCAGCCTCGCGAGCCAAGCCCATTTTGACGGCTCTAGGTATGATAATAAGAATTCAACTAAAAAATTAAGAATGTGAACTTAATTATTGTAGTAGTAACACACACATGTGTGGAGGATTCCATCAAATTTACTAAAAGGGTTTGTAGTATCAAATTTAACAATGAAACTAAAAATTTAGAAATTTGTTACGACCTGAGAGTACCCCCTAGGTGTAACACGACTAGTTCCACTTTTTCCCTAGAAGTTACTCCCATAGCATCAACCACCTTAAATACCTCATCAATGAAGCTTTGTGGATCCTCATCCACCTTAGTTCCATGAAAAGTAGGAGGATTCATCCACATTGGGAGCTTGTGGACCTTGGGACACTTGACGGGGAACCTCCTCATTCACAATATCTTCTTGAGCCCTCCTTTCATTAGATTCTCTCATATTCATGTTCCTAAAATCACAATAATTGGATTAGGAACTCATAGACATACACTCTAAAGCACGACCTCAAGAATATGAAGGAAGTGTAACTTCTATCGTCCTATAGCCTCTCACTCATAGATGTGTCACAACTCTCACTGATGAACAAGACTCTACTAGACGTGACTTGTGAGACTTTGGACCCTAAGACTTGATAACATTCAAATATACTTATTGAAAAGAAATATAAACGATCGTATGCAATATATTTACCCAACTATGAGTCGGGGTTGATCTCATAGAGAATATGGAAAAATATTATCAACAGAAAATATTTAACTTGATAGTCGTTATATAAAAATGGGGGATTTTAAATTGATTTAAAAATAACAGAAATAAAAATAGCTTTGAGCTAAGTATTTATTTATATCCAAATTAATAAAAATAACTAGGAATGTGTTTCCCATAAGCTCATAACGCGGTAATCCTAGTAATAGCTATTCTTCCCTCGTGTTATGCATGAAAAGTGATAAGTTATGTATCTCTAAATCCTTGGTCCGACATCTAGAGAATTTCACCCCGTACCTTGGTCCGGCTACGTGCGTATAATTTACTAATCCTTACCTTTACTTCATATTAAGCATCATAATCGATGTATGTATTACTTTGCACCAATCGACACTAGTCTATTAGATAGTATCCCACTAAATCTATGTTGATAATTATTTTTTCTTATTAACTACCTCCTTGGTCAGACAAGTAGCAACAAGGCGAAATCTAATGCGTATACTCATTAAAAAGACTTCTAAGCGAAAAAATTATCAATACATGCAATAACCTATTTGAGAATTACTTAATTACTATTCATATTTTGTTAATCTCTCATGATTCCCACAAACCTAGTTGTGGAGCTTAGCTACTCATTGTCTCAAAAACACAATTAAAATTTATTGAAATAAATATGTTTGTGTTAATTATAAAAAGTTAAGAACAATATCTACACTATCTTTTTATTAATCACGAATACAAATAAATAATAAAAGAGAAGAAAAAATAAACCACAATTCTCTGGCCTCCACGGTGGCTCTTACAAAGCTCCAAAGCTAGAAGAAAATTTATATTATGTCTTGTATATTGGTTCTTGGCCTCCCCTAAATAATAATTTATGTGTCATATTTATAGATAAAGAAAACCCTAAAAAAAGAATTCATTCCAAGCAAATTAGGAAATCAAAACCGAAAAGGAATTGATTACCGTAAATTATTTATGTATCTCGAATATATTGCTGCCTCCGCTTCTAAATCAAGAGCCCTTTGAATGATTGACACGTGCAACTAAACTTTCAATCAATTTGATTTCAGCTGCCTTTCCATATATATATATATATATATATATATATATATATATCCATATATATATATATATTAAATGTATTATCGTATTCACTTTAATCCATTAAGCTGCCTTCTTGATTTCGTTCTTCAACCTTTAATCTTTAATTCGTTTTAACTCTAAACTTCTTCATTTTTTCACCATATTAATTCTACAAATAAAATACGCAATTTAGCACAACTCATAAAATTTATGCTCAAAATGGACAAATATAAATAATAAATGTGAGGTAAATAATAATAAAAATATGTATTTTGGCATCACATCAAGACTATCTCCATAACTTTATTCTCTGATACCAAGTTTGTTATGACTAGAGAGCTCCCAGGAGTAACAAAGCGTACTTGACCTCTTGGAGGTCTTATAAAAGCCTTTTAGCATTCATTCATAAAATAGGTATGAAAACATTGCTGAATTGAACACTTTTCACAGTCAAGTCAATAAGGAAACTCTTTTATAAAACATAAGAAGAACTAGGTCTCATCACAAGCGACCTTAGACACATCTTGTTCTCACAGGGTCATAGCCCATACATAGAAAGAAAGTTACAAGTCTTATACAAAGTCTTTATTGACAGAAAACTAGAAAGAACATTCATGTCCTCGAACATATGAGGACATACCAAGAGTACTGAGAAAACAATCTACTTCCCAATCTTCAACTCTAAGATCCTCACTTTCTTCCACCTATACTTGTAGAAATAGAGAAAAATATGGAGTTAGTACAATTGAGAACTAAGTGTGGCGATCATGCAAAAACATGCTTTAAAAAAGACATTTTAGTTGCAATATGCTTTTCATGCTATCTTGATAAAACTTTATGAACCAAGAGTAAAAGGCATCATACAAGTCAATCATTAACGTACAAGGTAATACTCCCATAATTCTTAACATATATCCATATTAATTAAGTAACCCAAAAAACCATTTAGACCCTCTATCCAAAGTTATCTTAATACCCACCTAGGTAAGACATGAAGAGACCCTATACAACATCTTTAATACACACTTAAGTGTTCCTTAAGACTACCAAAGGTAAGGATACTTCCTTTCCACCACCACTCAACAAGTCAACATTCGTTACTAGAGATACTAGAGGAAATATACATGCATATAGAACTTCACATAAAGACCATCCCCTAGGATAACTCTGAGTTATACTAGTGAAATGTGAAAGTAGCATCCCATTCTACTACTCCGACTTAGTGCTCCTTTGGAACCACCCTAGACTAGACACTTCACATAACCTTTATTAACATTAGAAATAAGACTAACATGGTTCATCAACATTAGACATAAAGTCAACTTACTTCATTAACATCACATATAAACCCATTCATTCATTAAATTACAAGAACACACCAAGACTCCCTTGAAATGCCTACTTGTGCAATGCATAGATGATGTCCCATCCACCACCTACCCTAAGTAGTTAACCCTTAGGAAGATCTAGTTCATTACATTCATTTTTAGGGGAAAGCTTTAACCGATATAAACAATGGGAGTTTAACATGGAATCCTTGTATTAACCTCCACTGAATGAAGGATCCCCACTTTCCTAAGATTGGGTCATTCTTTTAGCCATTACGTGGAACACCACTGGCTAGTCTTATGCGGGCGCATAGTTAAGGGATAGGGAGATTGCTTATAAGTACTACAGCTAAATTGACGAAGAGTACCCATCTCAAGAGGTTGCTTTTGTATACTACAACTCTACACACAAAGCGTATCCACCCCTTTTCAAATCCTCACGGTGCTAAGCATTAAACCCCATATAGTTTTAAACTTTCATTATATTCATTAGCTATAGGTTAAAGGATTGCTACTAAGTACTACACCTCAACTCACGAAGAGTACCCATCCCAACCTATCATTTATTCATTGTAAATCTATTAGGAATATTGAGGTTGTTACTAGAGTATCCACCCCAAAATCCCCCATTCATTTATTAGAGTTCTACGAAGAAAACCATTCACCAGACTCATATTCATTACATTTTCCTTAGCTTCATTCATTCATTGTATGTGTATATGTTAGAAATCCTTTCACATAATCACCATCATTCACGAAATTGTCTTCTAAACATGATCATACTTCATTCATCATAATCCACACACAATCATACTTTAGATTCATATTATACTTCATTAATCATACTATCTTTAAGAATAACATGCATAACTTCATAACATGTCTTTCTACATATACATCATAGCATCACTTTACTTCTAATTTAATGCCTTATAGGCCATAACAACAACAAACATACCTATTCATATACATTATCTAAACACTACCACCATAAGTGGATCATACCACACAAGATCAATTCAATAAGAACTAGAACAATTTAGGTCAACTTACCCTTCATCCAAGCCATGATAACCCTTTCTCAATTCTCCAACAATTCCTCATAAGTAGGCATGAATAACAATACATAACAATAATAAAACATAGCATAAGCACAATTTTAATAATAACCAATCACATTCATCAAACCTACTTTGTAAGCCAATTTAGGATATCTGGTAAAACACGTATTCTTCAAGGAACTCCATAAAAATCATATTAAAAACCTTGAGTCAACATTAATACATCAATATCATGACTTAGAAAGCATTTTAACAATGAACCCATGCATATAATAGAAATTCGGAAAAATTGATCATTTATTTCCTTTTGAAAACCTTTGAATTAGACTCCTTGAATGAGAGGTTATTCAAGAATGAAAGATAAACATACCTTAGTACTAAGAAGCCCACAAAATTTGGGTTGATAACATAGAGAATTAACCTTCTTCCTTGGAGCTTGAAAGTTCTTCGGTGGAGGATTTGAATATAGAGAGAATTTAGAGAGAAGGGAGAGCTTTTGATTTTCAAATTGAGGGTTTTGTTTTGGATTTATGAAATGGGGTAAAAGTGCCTCAAAAACCGTTTTAATAAATCCACAACGTACCGAAAACACCCTTACACTAGTTGGACCTCTTTAGTTAAGTCTAACTTGACTTTTAAACGACGCGACCAAATCTAAGACACTGGTTACACACCACGGAGGCACCTCTGAAAATTATTTCTCGAAACCATTGTGAGGTAGAATGGTTCGTGAAAATCTCACGACGCAAGGAAGTTTTTGTCCCTCTAAGTGTTGGCTGCGCGACACGACTTGGGCTTCAAAAATAGCATGCCTGCATGCTGCCTCGGCAGCTCCTTGGCCAAAGCTTGGGTCTTCCTCAAGGAACCTTTGGTTGGTCCTTGGAGATTCGGGCCCGGACTTTTGCCCTAAACTCGATTAGTTAGATACTAGGGTCACCTACACTGATTTTAGACTCCAAACGACACTCCAAAACAAGGAAAACATAGTAAAAGATACTAGCACACAAAAGACTCCGGACGTGTTAGTTGTCCTTTGATGTTTGACTTTCAAACTTTTTAAAACTGACTTCAAAAGTTATTATTCATTATTTTTGCAAGTTAATATCTCAAGAAACTCATGTGAAGCTCTAGATTATCCTAGTTCGTTTTGACGGTTTAAAAATACTCCCTAACTTGGAAAACATTCGTTCTCGAATGACTGTATCAAGAGCATGCAACATATTATCAAAAAGGTACTCATAACATGAGGAGATATGCAACTCTTCATCTTATGCAAGACTCCAAAGTATAACAAAACCATTACGAATTTTGGTCTCAAGCTTGAATAAGAATAGAAGGAAAAGGAAAGGGTATCAAACCACCTTACTACTCAACTTATTCTCCCCCATTTGGGGTAAACCCATCTAGGAACATTTTAAGATAACCATAAGGAATTACGACTTATTGGGGACTTTATTTCGGGTTAGCTCCTTTGTTAGTTTGTATCATATAGAAACGGTTCTTATCTTGAGCATTAGAATCTAGACCATCTTTAGTAGCTTGGTTGGTCTCCTTGCCTTTTTACTTGAGGGTTGGGTAATATATCATCTTATTACCCTTCTTTCCACATCCAAAACACCCATCTATACCAGCAAGACACTTACCCAAATGTTGCTTTCCACATGTAGTACATATAGACCTTTCAAAAGTCTTGAAAATTTGGGTTGGACACCCCATCCTTGCTCACCATGGGGGAATCTTGATTTTAAAGCCTCTCTTAGACTTAGGTTGACTTTGTTCAATCGACCTAGCCCTATTCCCATCTCTATTCATCTTTCTAAGCTTGATCTCTTCAATTTGTTGGGAAAACACCATGAGTATAGAGATATCCATATCATGATGGAGCATACGACATTCTTCTTTAACCAAACTAGACACCTCCATCACAAACTTATTCATCCTAGTGCTAGAGTTGGCTATCAAGGTTGGGGCATGTATAGAGAGTTGGTGTCTAATACGGCAATACCCCCTCGACATAACTATCGTCCTCGTCCTCTTTGAGGACTTAGACTAGCATCTTAGATTACATTATTACATATATAGGTCAAATTTACAGGAAATTTAAAACTTTTTATTACTTCTACAATGAGGTTTACATCGACCTCTACATACACGTAATAGATATATATCGAGTATACATAGACCCTTCGTATAAGAAGATTACTTAGTCTTCTACTTTTATTTCACATAAATATTTAAAACATAACATAGTCTCAAATAGTTGTCTCATCTCATAACCATCTAATAAGAGTATATCAAATTGGGCCTAGCCCATACATCAATACAATAAGACCACATATAGGTCATACAATGTTTAATATCGAAATGAAAATGAAAGAACATAAGAGTCTCGAACACTAAAGTAATATCATAGGCTTGATAGTGGCATTGCCCTCGGAAAGTGAGGACCTACCCAACTTGGATTATTAAGAAATCCAATTCTTCTTCAAAGTCATCTCCAAAAGCCCTTCAACGATCGAACCTAAAATGTTGGGGAAAAGGAAGAAATGGGGTTAGTACACCACTTGTACTAAGTATGAGACATATGCACACATATCATGAAAACATGATAAAAAAGGACATTTCATTAAGTCTGCAATTTACTTTGAAAACCTTTATGCACATTCAACAAGACATATTCATTGAGTCTTAGACATGTACATTACAATACCAACAACATAAAAACTAGTCAAGTCAACATGCATATCATGTAATTGAATACATAGTCAAGTAACTCTATCATCAAGTCATAAATAACCACAAGCATGAATAAGAATTCATTATATCATAACCAAAGCAACACAATTACCCATGAACCCCTATCAAGTCAACAAATTAAATGACCAAGCAAAACACCATAACCTTACTCAATTAAGTAACCCAAGAAGAATAATGATGAACATCCTACTTCACATAGCATGGCATTTAAGAGTATATATCATCATACTTTAACAATGTAGGCCAACACATATTAATAAGCGACACCAATCAACATATAGTATCAACAATGTGCAAGTTAATCATATACATATCATTTACCATTATAATCATATTCATACATATGAACATCCTACTAAGACTCCCTTCAAGACTAACTAGTGCAATGTTTAGGTAGAGTCCCATACCCCTACCTAGACTAAGCTAAACCCCTTAGGTTATCTTAGTTAGAGTTCACTCCTTTAACTCATTTTACCTTTTTGGGAAGATCTTGCCCTAACCAACATAAACTATATGATCTAACGTGGAATCCGGTGTCATGAAACCCTACACCGAAAGAAGGCGGACTACTTGCCAATGTAGTACCAAAACATGAACATAGAAACTACTTGGATCCACTAGCTAGTTTTCATATGGGCAACATAGTTCAAGAACTAGGAGATATAGTTGGGACCCTCTTTATGTTACATGCATTGTAGTCTCCAATCTCAAGAGTACATTAGTGATCCTACCTTCCCTATGTGGGAAGGGACACTCTTCACTCTAGTTAACTCGATGCTAAGCTAGAGTCTCTTTTGAAATGTCTTTAATGTCTTTATTAACCATCATAGATTATTTTAGGTCATAGGCTCTAACCCTTGTATAATCATAATCATCATCATTATCATCATATCTAAATAATAACTGCATGAATATAATCCTTTCATTACAATTCATATAAGTGAGGTTAGCACATTTACAGATCACTTCATAATAAGGCACATTGGTAAATCATTCACTATCCTTACAACATTTACATCATAGCCAACACCTCACATACCATAGTAAATACATTTAAATTCAACATCATACCAACCCTATCAATCTTAATACAATGCATACTCCCATACAACATCATGACTTAATCACAATTAACCATATTTGAAGTAAAGAATAGGGATTGCAAGACTTAACAAGTCTCCTTCATAGATCATCATCAAGGTCTTACCATCAACCTTTATTCAACCCAATCAGGTTTTAGTATCATCATATAACCATAATTAATATTACAACCAAGCCAATTGAATCACTATATCACAATGCAGCACTAGCTCATAGCTTAAGATAGGATTCTTTGGTCAATTGACAACATATTTCATAACCTAAATCAACTTCTCAAGAACTAGAACTATAGGAATATAATTCATCCTATTTTTATCATGATTAATACTAAAACATCATCTAATATTAATTCGACCAATAACCAATTCAATTGAACCAATATAATACAATTCATATCAAGATCACAATCTAAGGTTAAGGGGTAAAGGTTATCTTCTACAAACTAGACCAATCTATCAACATATATATAATAATTGAGTTAAAATACATATTATATATTCATAATATCCAAAATAAATCATAAACAAATCAATTCATAACATTAATTCGAGATTGGATGAAACCCACTTGGAAACTCAACTTTTGAAATCAAATTTATGGAACCCTTTGAGGAAAGAGGTCTTAAAGGTGAAAGAGATCCCATACCTTGTTAACTAATGAATATTGATGAAGAAAATTTACTCTTTTATTCCCTTGAAACCACCTCTAGCATGGTTTTCAATGGGGGTTTCCTTGGGAGAGAGAAAGAAGAGAGAAGGAAGAGAGTTTTGGGTTTGGGAATTATGTGAGTTTAAGGTTAGGCTAATTAGGTTAGGGCTTTATATAGGGTGTTAAATAACTTAATTATACCTCCCCTAACCCCTAATTAACTTCCTAACTAAGACAAATAAATAAATGAAATAAGTCAACACGTGCAGTGAAAACTAGTTGCCATCGATAACACCACGATCGACAGATCGTGGGTCAATCGACGACCAGTTCCCTTTTCCGTCCTGCACATGTGTTGGAAATTTTAGAGACTATCAAAATGAACGTTCCAAGATTTTGACTAAGTTACCATCGACGGAGGCATCGATGCCCCGTGGATTCACCAACGCCTCGTCGCCTGCAGCCCGTCGATGGACATTGCCTTATGGTAGCTTTTTTCCAAATTGGAAGGGTCCTCCTTTAGGGCCCTTGGTTTTTCTTTGGAGAGTCATGCCAAGACGTTTCGAATATGAATCAAATTAAATACATGTTAGACACCCTTAAACCAATTTTCATCATTTTCCCGACTTCTATAAGCTAGTCAAATAGGCTAAGGCACACTAGTACCTCCTTAAACTAGTTTCCGAGCGTCACACTTCCTAAATGACTTACAATCATTAAAATTGACTTTAAAACAGTGTCTAAGCCTTATGACACTTATATTAGGCTCTAGAACACGTCTTGAATTTTCGAAGTGTTACAGTTGGTGAAATTGAGAAAGTATTCCTTCACACTCATTCCCTCTTGACTGAGGTTCATGAATTCCACTAACTTTTTTCCCCTCAACTCTAAGGGGACAAACCTTTCGAGAGAGACCATCTTAAACACTTCCTGATCTACCGAACACACCTTTATGAGTATCTCATTCCTCTATTGCTCAATCCACACTTGTGCCACATCTTTTAGTTGAGAGGCGGCTAATTCTGCTTTTACCATAAAGTTACTCCCATATTATCTACCACCTTAAATACCTCATCAATGAATCCTTGTGTATTCATCCTCCATTGTTCCATGAAAAGTAGGAGGATTAATCCTCGTAAAGTCTCAGATTCTACAAGCGGGTGTACATGCATTGGGGTTTACTTGGGGTCCAACTCCTCGGTTAGCTAGGGCCGTCATGGCTTGAGCTTGAGTAGTGAAAACTTGAGCTTGAGTCTTCATAAGTTGGGTCAATGTTTGGAAGGCATACCTTATCTGCACATTAGACATATCCCCTTCCACATTGGGAGATTATGGACCTTGGGGCACTTGAGAGAGAACCTCCTCATTCACATTATCTTTTTGTGCCTTCTTTGCGTAACCCCATATCGTATCCATGTTCCTAAGATCACAATAATAGTGATTAGGAAGTGTAACTTCTATCATCCTATAGCCTCTAGCTCATAGATGTGTCGCGACTTACACCGATGAACAAGAATCTACTAGATGTGGCTTTTCAGACTTTGAACCCTAAGAATATCTCCATAAACTTATTCTTTGATACCAAGTTTGTTACGACCCGGGAGTAACCTTTAGGAGTAACAAGGCGTACTTGACTTCTCGGAGGTCTTATACAAGCCTCTTAACATTCATTCATCACATAGGTATGAAAAGTAGTGCAAAATTTACAACTTTTCACAATAAAGTCAGTAAGGAAACTATTTTATAAAACATAAGGAGAACTAAGTCTCATCACAATCCATATTAGACCCATCTTATTCTCGGTTGGTCAAAGCCCTTACATAGACAAAAAGCTAAAAGTCTTACATTGAATCTTTAATGAAAGAAAACTAGAAAGAACACCCATGTCCTCGAATATATGAGTACATACCAAGAGTATTGAGAGAACAATCTACTTCCCAAACTTCAACTCTAAGATCATCATTTTCTTCCACCTATACTTGTAGAAATAGAGAAGAATATGGAGTTTGTACAATTGAGCAATAAGTATGGCAATCATGAAAAAACATGCTTTAAAAAGAACATTTTAGTTGAAATATGCTTTTCGTGCTATCTTGATAAAACTTCATGAACCAAGAGCAAAATTAAGTAACTCATTAACCATTTAGACCCTCTATCCAAAGTTATCCTAAGGTCCACCTAGGTAAGACATGAAGAGACCGCCCATACAACCTCTTCAATACTCACCTAATTATTCCTTAAGACTACCATAAATAAGGATACTTCTTTTCCATCACCACTAAGCAAGTCAACATTCATTACTAGAGATACTAGAGGAAACATTCATGCATTTAAGAACATCACATAAAGATCATCCCCTAGGGTAACTCTAAGTTACACTTGTTAAATGTGAAAGTAGCATCCCATTCTACTACTCCGACTTAGTGCTCCTTTGGAACCACCCTAGACTAGGCACATCACATTCAACAAGTCATATAACCTTCATTAACATTAGACATAAGACCAACATTGTTCATCAACATTAGACATAAAGTCAGTTTAATTCATTAAAATCACATAGAAACCCATTCATTCATTAACATTACATGAATGCAATGCATAGATGGCAGCCCATTCCACCACCTACACTTTTTAGGACACCCATAGGTAGATCTAGCTCATTACATATATTTGTGGGGTCAATCTTTAACCGACATAGACCATGGGAGATTAACATGGAATCCCAATATTAACCCCTAGTGAATGAAGGATCCCCACTTGCCTAAGATTGGGTCATTCTTTTAGCCTTTACGTGGAACACCACTAGATAGTCATATGCCGGCGCATAGTTAAGGGATAGGGAGATTTCTTATAAGTACGATATCTGAACTCATGAAGAGTACCCATCTCAAGAGGTTGCTTTTGGATACTATACATGTACTCACAGAGAGTATCCACCCTTTTTCAAATCCTCTCGGTGCTAAGCATTATTCCCCAAGAGGTTTATACTTTCATTACATTCATTAGCTATATATTAAGAGATTGCTACTAAGTACTACATCTCAACTCACAAAAAGTACCCATCTCAACCTATCATTCATTGGAAAGCTATTATAAATATTAAGGTTGTTACTAGACACTACATCTCTACTCAAAGAGCTTCCACCCCAAAATCCTCCATTCATTTATTAGAGTTCTATTGAGAAAACCTTTCAATAGACTGACACTCATTACATTTTCCTTCGATTCATTTATTCATTGTGTGTGTATATGTGAGAAAGTCTTTCACATAATAACCATAATTCATGAAATTGTCTTATAAACATGATCATATTGCATTCATCATAATCCGCAGACAATCATACTTCACATTCACATTATACTTCAATAATCATACTATCTTCAAGAATCACATGCATAACTTCATAACACATGTTTATGCGTATACATCATAGCATCACTTGACTTCACATTTAATGCTTTATAGGACATAATCACAACACACATACTTATTCATATACATTATCTAAACACCGCCACCATAAATTTACCATGCCACACAAGATCAATTCAACAAGAACTAGAACAATTTAGGTCAACTTATCCTTCATTCAACCCATGATCAGCTTTTCTCAGTTCTCCAAAAATTCATCATAATTAGGAATTCATATCAATAGATAACAATAATACAACATAGCATAAGCATAATTCAAAAAATATCCAATCACATTCATTAATGCCTCTTTGTAAGCCAATTTAGGAAATTTGGACAAAACATGGATTCTTCAAGGAATTCAATAAAAATCATATTAAAAACCTTTATTCAACATTATTAAATCAATATCATGACTTAGAAAATATTTTTACAATGAACCCATGCATAGAATGAAATTGGGAAAAATTGATCATTGATTAACTTTTGAAAACCTTTGAATTGGAATCCTTGAATGAGAGGTTATTCAAGAATGAAGGATCACCACACCTTAGTACTATGAAACCCACGAAATTTGGATTGAAAACTTGGAGAATTGACCTTCTTTCTTGGAGCTTGAAAGTTCTTCGATTGATGATTTGAATAGAGCGAGAATTTAGAGAAAAGAGAGAGAGTTTGATTTTCAACTTGAGTTTTGTTGATTGGTGAAGTAGGGTAAAAGTGACTCAAAAATCATTTCTAATAAATCCCCAAAGTAATCAAAACACCCCTATTGTACTTGGACCTTTTTAATTAAGTCTAACTTGACTATTACCAAATATGTCACATTGTTGCGTGTCGCGGAGGCACCTCCTAGAGTCATTTCTTGACAACATTTTGAGGTAGAAAGGTTCGTGAAAATCCCGTGAGGAAAGGAAACTTTTGTTCCTTTAAGTGTTGGTTACGCGACGTGGCTTGGGTTTCTAAAATAGCCTGCCTGCATGCTGCCTTGATAGCTCCTTGACCAAAGCTTGGGTCCTTCTCAAGGACCCTTTTGTTTGTCTTTGGGGCGTCATGCCCAGATGTTTAGACCCTAAACTTGACTATTAAGAAACTAGGGTCACCTCTACTGATTTTAGACTCCAAACGGCATATTGAAACAAGGAAAACATACTATGACATACTAGCACATAAAAGACTAGTTTCTGGACGTCTAGATCATCCTTTGACATTTCTAAACTCTTTAAAACTAACTTCAAAAGCTATTCTTCATTATTTTATCATTGATTAAATCTTGTGAAGATCTAGTTTATCATAGTTCATTTTGAGGGTGTAACATTGAAGTAGTTAAATAGTAATCTAGGGGTGAAGGGATTGAGAAGTGATGTAAGAGATGGATAATTGTGTTGCTCAATAGTGCTAAACATTCATGGATTGTGTAGGTTATCTTCAATGACAACAATCTTCTTTCGATCTCAGAGCATCATTTCATTGAATTTTTTTTTGTCTTATTTATGTGCATAACTAAACAACTCATTACCTTACACTATCTCTCTTTCAAGCATAATTAGGATAAATTGATTCGTCTCATAATGTCTTTTGAAGCAATCTACAGACGTAGAAATCTAAATTGCATGTATCAAACTAATTATTCACTCCAATTAATATCTTTCTTGCATCAATCGAAGATTGAAAGTAGTATTAAATTTGTAACCTTTACCCATAAGTTAACCTCATGCTAATTAGCCCAAATCCATGGATGAGCAACAATAAAATAGATCAAGACACAATAACTACTACATCAAATCAACATCCAACCCATAATTTCACCATTGAACTTGTGGTCTTCGCCAACCATCACAAAAAGTAAAGAAATTGTCCTATCGTAATAGCATCCATGGATGAGATGAAATTAAAAAATAATAATCAACACCACTTTGATTTCAACTTCAAATTGTCAATTCACAAGAGTAAAATTGAAAAACCCCCAAAACTAAATATGTTCTTCAAAAGGTAAAATATCTCATACACATTGATCAAAAACCTCTCTATTCAGAAGCCTCCATTCTATTTCAAAGTCTCTTTCTCTCTCTCCTTTGGGCTATTTATAATTTCCCACAATTTGTCCTAAAATTAACTCTCTAACAATCTCGGCAACGTTAGTCGTGCTCGCCTTTCATGATTGGAGTATATTTGACTGTTCTTTGTCTTATCTTTCTTTTGCTTCAAGATTCAAGTGTTTGAACCTTAGTTGGCGATCTAATTTGAATTTGTATTTCACGCTCAGTAAATCATTGAGGACCACCTTAGTTACCCTTTTAAGACTACAAATTTCATCCAACTTCTGTTACCTTGGCGATAATCATTTAGCAAACCCTTTAACCTTGAAAAACCGTTATTTCGTTTCAAGTTTATTATAATTGATATGAATCCACATACATATTTTTTTGTAGTCTAGATTAGAATAATAGCTTTATCCAGTTTAGCGAGATATACCCCATCTAGAACATAGATGGGTAGAGTTTCTTAGATAAAGTATCTAAAAGAATTGGATTCTATCTCCTCTTTTTTTCTCCTCTTGTTCAAACGAATTTGAATACGTAATACATATTAGAAAGACGTAATACATAAAAACTACCTCAATTAATTCAAGTACCGAGCACTATCACTTTGGGCAAGGTCGCGCCAGTTAGGCGTTCTGCCTTTTTGGTTAGGCGATTCCCAATGTAGAGTTTAAACTTTTTTAAAAAATATTTTTGACCTTTATTCCTAGTATTCATCATTTACTTGTCTTTTTGCCTTCGTATCTACACATCTTTAACATATAATAAAAATATGACATAATTCAGCATTGAAGACACTATTTATTGAACTAAAAATACCTCTAATGAGTGTAAATCTACCATTCATCAACACCCCCAAATTAAAATTTTACTTGTCCTCAGGTAAATCAAGAACCCAATTTGTTAAACTAGGGTGTCTACAACAGTTCTCAATGAGATTCAACATGCAATTGCTACTACAAAACTACTCTCAATCAACTGCAACACTCAATCATGATCTAAAATCTTCAAATGATGAATAGCAATGTCAATCCACGCACAAGCTCACTGTACTTTTGTCTTGAATGCAAAACCATGTTTCTTAACAAATGCTTAAGTGTCTTCACTTTAAGAATGATTCTATGCTCTCACAAAGCAAGTAAATAAAAATTTTAGGAATCAATACAGTTTTCACTCTCTGAAGGAGAAATACATGCAAAATTAGTTATAGGTTTTTCCATAGACTTCAATTTTTAAAGTATTTATGTACTCACATTCACCTTATCTCAAGTTTTTTTTTTCCATTTTTTAAATTTTGACACTCCAACTTAATTTTTTTTTCAAATTATCAGACCCTTTTATTTCCTTAAACTTTCCTATTTATTTCTTTTTCAATTTTTTTCATCATTTCTTATAAGGAGGGGTTCCTTCTTTTTATAAAAAACTTCAAAATTGAGTCTCACATTATCTTTATTTGCCTTCCTCTTGGGTTTGTTTAGTCCTTCTTTTCCAGTCCCCCAACATAAGATTTTGTCCTAGGTTTGATATTCAACCAAACCAATGATCAGAAAAGGACTTACGGGTGACAAGTCGGGGAAAATTTAGCTCAAGAGTTTTTAGCAAGGTCAACAAAAGGTTTAGAACCAAATGGTTCCAAAATGGTTGCACACTCTCACAGGTTAGTCACAAAAAAGGTCAATTGCGTTCCTGAAAAAAATTTATGCAAAAGATTGTTCATTTCATTCACTAAAGCTAGACAATCAGTCTAAAAAAGTCAAATACTAGTATTTATCAAACACCCATTCATGGAAAACCTTACCAGACAAGGCCCTTCAAACACAATTATTTAGCAAAAGTCTAGATGATAAAAAAAACTTACTTGTGATTATCATTACAAGGCTCATATCAAAATGCAGCTAGTCAATACAAGATTTAAAATGATCATACGAAAGTATAATCACACTAATTTCTTCTTTCCTTCATAGAACAATGCACATTTCTCATCATAAGTAATATTCCATACATTGATATTGAACATAATAAATAATCAAACGTTAGTAATGAAAACACAAGCATTTCAAAAGCTATCAACTCATGGGATAATTGAAATAAAGAGAGACAAAACAAAATTATCTCAAACCATCAAAGTACTATAGTAAAACTAAAATGTCTAAATACTATAATTATTTTTTAGAAAAAACTAAAAGTAACAAAATATAATTAAAACGGGAATATTGGCACGCATGGCTTCACCTTACCAAAAACAAAAAGCGATATCCTCACTGCAATATAAAATAAGTACAAGAGGAGAGGTATAATATTCCCCCAATAGCTATGCCTATCGTCACGACCGGGTAGCACCCCCCCTAGAAGTAACATGGCGTACTTGACCTCTCAGAGGTCTTATACTAGCCTATAGTTGTCATTCATCGCATTGTTATAGGTAAATTTAGCAGAAAATTCAAAAATTCATAGCACATCATATGCTAGAACATTAGTTCCAATATATATAAAATATCAAAATACATAGTTAAAGACTCTAGTCTCTTTTTGCCATCCTATATTCAACATCATTAGAGTACATTAGGGACACCATGTCACATCCGGGGAGCACCTCCTAGAAGTAACATGGCGTACTTGGCCTCTCAGAGGTCTTATACAAGCCAATAGTTATAATTCATCGCATTGTCATAGGTAAATTTAGCGGAAAATTTAAAACTTTCTTAGCACATCATTTGCTAAAACATTACTTCATATATATATATGTATAATAAATATCATCATACATAGTTAAATACTCTAGTCTCTTTTTGCCATCCTAGACTCAAAAACATAAGAGTAATTTAGGGACACATAAGTACTACATCATACACTTTACAGTAAAGACATGACATAGGAATCGTTGGACTTAAGGATTTCTTTCCTTGAGCTTGTGAATCATTTGTCAAGATCCTCACCAGTAAAGAAATCCTTTAAGCATCCATAACCTACAATTTGTAAAAAAAGTAGAGAAGAATGGAGTTAGTACAAGAATGCACTGAATATGACAACCATGCAAAAATATGCATTTAAAAGGGACATTTTCTTGAAATCATACTTCATGCCTTTTTGTGAAAATCTTCATAACACATTTATGCAGTAGCATTTATAGCATTCACATACTTAATATAAACATATTCAAAGTCAAACATCATATAAAATCACATATAGAATTTAAGCCACATTTGAGTTTACTTTATAGTGAACTACTTTCCTTTTAGTGAAGTTCTTCTTTTAACTCATTAACCTCCCAAGTAACCCTCTACTGATACTTGGTGCAATGCATCACCTTAAGATTACAAGGAAAACCATACCTACAACTTACATAAGCCAACTCATACCATCATAGAAATATAGTACATTACAAGACACATTCAAGTCAAGACCATAAGACATTACAGTGAAATTACTTATTATTCACATAAGCCAATTTCACTTCACATAGAGCATTCTAATACCTTACTCACAATACCAATATAAGTACACTAGTGCAATGTACATGTGAAGCCCCATAACCTCACACATACTTAGTAAACCTATCATGAGACCGCAAGCCTTAACACTCCATTTCATATATCAACTAGGACATATAGACAACTTCATTTATGACAACAAGAACTTCATCATATAGTCATTAAGACCAACATTGTGCATATTAGAACAAGTTCAAACCATATAGACTCATACCATGAACATCTTCATAACAAGTAGACAAATACTACCATGCCGTGCATAAAGATATAACCTTAATCAGACACCTTAGAACACCTTCCTAGAACTCCCTAAGGAGCCACTTGTTCAATGTATAGGTGGGTTGATTACTTCCATCTATCCTAATTAATCTCCCTTAGTTCATTTTAATTAGGTTCCTAGTCATTTACTTCCTTGTCCTTTTTACTTTATGGAAACTATAGCCTTAACCGACACTAAGACCATGGGTGCTAAACATGGAATTTGGTGTTGTAGATCCTTACACCAATGGAAGGTGTTCTTACCTAGCCAAGGTAGAACATTAAAATATGCTAGCATACTAAGTGAATTCACTTGATAGATCCTATGTGGAAATCATAGTTTATGGAACTAAGAGATATACATGACTCTCTACATGCTCATTAACATTGGCGCCTTATCTCATGAGAAAACATGGGTCAACCTTCCTTAAAGGGAAGCCACCACCTCATGTAAAACCATAGGTGAATTCCTCCAAGGGAAGTCAAACCTTATAGGAACCCAATGGTGAATCTTCTTACAAGGGAAGTAAAACACTCTATGAGAAACCAATGGTGAATCTTCCTCAAAGTGAAGCCAACACCTCTCATTGTCAAGTTCATTCGGTGCTAAGATAAGTTCCCTTTATTGAAAAGCCTTTATTACTTTACTTCATAAAACATAGGCTTAGTATATGGATTACTTATAGGCTTATATCATATCCAAGCATTTATCTAGTTTTAGGCTACACATGAGCACACCTTTCAAGGCCCCTCTATTGACTAGATCTTCATACATGTGTGTGTACTTGTATGTGCAGACCTTTCATATAACACATAAAAGTCACACATGTTCATATATCAATGCACACGTCCATAGGTTTAACTATATGATCAATCCTTTCATATAAACACACCAAGACACTATGTATTCATATTTCCTCATATCATATACTTAACATCATAGCATGTAAGTCATATTCATAATATTTTCATACAGTCCTATGCATATACTTTGAAGACTAACCTAGGAACTATCCTATCAAGGCACACATGTGCAATGAATAGACAAGGTCCCATACCCTTGCCCATATTAGTACACCTATCAAGTCATCCTAGTGAATGATACATCACACAACATCATAGAATGGTTAGCATAGCTTAAGACTCATTTACTCAAGATTTACAACATTCTTGCAGTAAGCTCTAGTCTTCATGAACCTATTTTAGCTTTACTTCACATATAGAATTATAGGACCTCATCATAGGCAGCAGGTACACATATACTTAACATAATCATTTGCATGCTCATGACAATAGAAACACAACCTAGATCATAGTTAGCATAGGAAACTAGGCAATGGCTTCTTATAGGGTGCTTCATCAACCAACACACAATTCATAGTATAATTGCCTTCAAGGCAATGATCACATCACACACACACACACGCACAACACACACATACACACACAACACACACACACACACACACACACACACACACACATATATATATATAACACAGCCACCATAAGTGTACCATACCGTACAATGCCATACAAGTCTTCATCAACAATACTATAGAGAATTAGAGAAGTAGAAGAGTGGAGCAATTCTTATCAATCCATTAGCCTTTGGTCATCATTGACCATTACTACTCTTTCATTAAAAATTCAAGTATAGGGCAGTAAATAAAGTACAATAATCATATATGAAGTCATGCATAAGCTACTACAAGACCAAGCTACAAACTAGTACAACACATCACCAACATACTCCAAAGTAGAACGACATAGATCTTTAACCAAATTCACTTGAATTGATTATCAATAACGATTTATCAACAATATACATGGGTAATGCATGAAAATGTTTCTAATGATTCAAACATGATGTTTGTAATGTTAGTTGTTGATTTAATGCTAAAACTTCAATGAAAACATGTTTAAGCTTTTTATCAAATTTTGGCTTAAGAAAAGGGTTGAATGAACATAATATTGTAATCTTTGGTTACCTTTTGTTGCTATTGTTGTTTAGATACTGCCCTAAGGTCTGTATTATGATGAAATTTTGAAGGAATCATTATGGGCGATGAAATATTGGATTAAAGGGTAAGTTGTTTATGTTGTTTAGCTTTACTTATGAATTGCTCTTGAGTGGCATGGTCCACCTTCTTGGTGGCGGTGTTTACTTGCTGAATTTGATTATACTTAGTATGTTATTTAAGTGTGGATTTGAAGTCCTAATGTGTGAAATGAAATCATAATGAAGTTGGTTCTTGTACTGTGTATTCTAAAGCTTGAATTGTATGCTTTGACTAGATTATGCCTAAATAAATTTAGTGCATATGTTGAGTCTGTTAAGTGTGTAATGTGATGAATGAAGGTATAAGAATGTATACAATTGAATTTAAATGAAATTATGCTATTGTGCAAGGTGTCCTCACATGTACACACATACACACACTTTGAATAAATGAATGAATAAAAATATAAAATGTGAATTTCGAGGTGAACATTCCTCATGAGTTGAGAAGAATTGTTTAGTAGCAACCTCATTATCTTCCAATAGCTTTCTAATATAGGTAGAAGTATGGATACCCTTCGTGAGTTTAGATGTAATGTTCAATCGTTATCCTTAACCTATAGTCTATAATGTTGAGAATATATGGGGAGTTTTGTCTAGAACCAACAGGATATGAAGAAGAGGTGGTTAGACTTCATGATTTGAGATGTTATATTCTAATGTACCACCTGAGATGATTACTCTTCGTGAGAAGAGAGTGAGTTACTTAGTAGTAATCTCCTTATCCCATAACTATGCGCTCGCGTAGGTGTAGCTATTGGGAAAGCCATGTAAAATCTAAAAGAAAAGACCTTGCTCTAGCCAAGTGTGGGGACCTTTCTCCGATAAATAAAGTATCGGGATTCCATATCTAGCTCTCAAGGTCTATGTCGGTTAAGCTAACCCCCATAAAAGCAATGAAAGTACTAAGTCTTCTAAAAGAGTGTACTACTTAGGATAGGTAGTGGAATGGGACGCTATCTATCCATTGCACTAAGTAGGCATTCCAAAAGGGAAGTCTTTGTGAATCTTATATTAATTGAATGAACTAAGTCTTCTAAAAGTATGTACTACTTAGGGTAGATGGTGGTATGGTATGCTATCTATCGATTGCACTAAGTAGACCTTCTGAAAGGGGAGTCTTGGTGCTAAGCCTTCTAAAAGAGTGTACTACTTTTGGTAGGTGGTGGAATGGGACGCCATCTACTCATTGCACTAAGTAGGTATTTCGAAAGGGAAGTCTAGGTGTGTTGCTTGAGTGTTCTTCTAATTCTTGTCATTGAGTGGGGGGCTTGGTTTCCCGAGGTGAGTAATCGTGGAAGGGGTAGTCTTGATGGTCACTTTAGTGTCTATTGAAGGAGGTTTATGTTCATTTCCTTCCTGTTTTACGTTGGTGAGTCTTAAAATAACCTTAACTAGGGAAACTCCTATGAATGAGTTCACTTCCTCTTTGATAGACCTTGGAAGTCCACCATTTTGGAGCTAATTTGATTCACTGTAATGTTAAAAAAATTCACTGTAACAGTTTGAAAGCTTACTGTAAAATGGTCTTTTTTGGTTAAAATTTTGGAAATCTTTCTCTAAGTTTTAAATGGTGAGTTTTATGTTGTTTTACTTCTATATTCTTGAATATTTTACTTAATTGGCATGAAATGTAATTTTACTAAAATGTCCCATTTTGGATGTTTTTTTCATATGCCATACTTAGTATATTATTTTTACTAACCCCATGCTTTAATGTACTCTATAAGTATAGGTTTGGAAGCAAGGTTGAAGTATAGAGGCAGAGCTTGAGAAAGATTCTCTCAAGTCAAAGTATGTCCTTATATATTGAGGGCATATTTCTTAATTCTTTTAGTTTTGTATACGTTCTTATTATGTATTTCATTCAAATGTAAAGGGCCATATCCCTATGATTTTTATGTCATGTCTTTAATATGACTTGTGACGATGGGACTTTTTTAGTATTTATAAAAGATTCTTTTTATATCCAATGTCGTGAAAAGTTTTAATTCCGCACTACTTTTCATGTCTTGTGTAATGAACGATAGTTTAGTGGCTTGTATGAGACCCCAAAAGGTCAAGTACGCCTTGTCCCGATCCAAGAGTTCTTCTTAACTTCTAAGGGGTACTTGCGGGTCGTGACAAACGTGGTATCAGAGCATAAGGTTATGGAAAATAGTTTAGGGTCTAAAAGTCTCACAAGCCACGTCTTGTAGAGTCTTAGTCATTAGTGTGAGTCGCGACACATCCATGAACAAGTGTCTATAGGACGATCGAGTTTTACTTTCTTCATTACTCTTATATCATTCCATAGAACTTAACTCCATAAAATTTCTCTCTTCTTCTCCTTTGTCCGATGGTTTTCTAGGTGTGATTTCTTTGAAAGGGATATGTTTCTATGTTGAGGGAGAGAAAGTTGAGTTTTGATGCTTATAATGGTTTTATAGCTTGAAGAGTAAATGTGAAGGTTAGTTTTGAGAATTGTGATGTGAAACCATTTATGGCTATGTGTGACTTACGAGGTCAGAACTATTGTGATGAGAAACTTCATAGTGATGTAGTTCTAAGCGTGGTAATAAATATAATGATTGAATAAAGTGTCTTTGAGAGAAAATGAATTAGCTTGTGATTATGTTCAATGATGGTAGAAATTCTTTAAGGTGTAAATTTGAAGAATGTTGAGATGATGTGGAGATTTTATAGGAGTAGAAGGCAACCCTCTTGTGTGGATGATGTTTCCTACTTGTTCTTGTGATTTGGTTGACATTCTTGTGTAGGTTTACTCTAATGGGTAAATGTGGTATCATTACATAGTGAGGAAGTTATGGAATTCTTCTAACAAAAATGGTGGAGTTTATATAATAAGATTTTTGATTTCTAAATGAATATACCTTAATTGGTGGAAAGGGATTTGTTCCATGAGATTGAGTTAAGTGGTGCCAAAGAGTTGAATGAGGTGATGTTTAAGAAAGTTTATCTAGGCTTGAATACTAAGAGGAGAGTGTGATGCTTGATTAGTAGAGTTGATGATTAGTCTTGATGATTAGTCTTGATGATCATGAGTTAAGAGTAGTGTGAGTTTTTACCTTGTGAGAAGTGTAGTGGAACTTTGAAGTATGAGACCTTGAAGATTGCTTTACCCTAAGTGGGGGAGAATGAGTGAGTAAAAAGGTAGTTGATATCCTCATCTTTCCTTTTTGTTCTTATTCAATATTGAGACCAAATCTTTAGTAGTTTGGTAATGATTAAGAGTCTTGCATAATAGAATGAGTTGCATTTCTCCTTTTGTTATGAGTATCTTGATGGCAAAACGTTTGGGGGGCCCTTGAAGTTATCCTGACGGCATGGGAAAGATTGGTAGTCAACCTATGTTCTGTTGATTTAGATGTAGCTAATGATAGTGCTTAAATGCTTCATGGTTGTTTTGAATATGAAGTGTATGAATGAAATATCTTGTGTTGTCTATGAAGTTAGATGACTTAAGGTCTAATGTTAAAGAAGAAAGTTAAACTAAGTTTTGCATAATGAATGTTAAGAAGAATTGCATGTAGTGTACTTAGTCCAAGAGAATCCTCAAGGGGCACTAAGTGGGAGTGGTAGTATGGGATGCTACTCTCACTTGCACTTAGTGTAACTTATCAAGTATCTTTGGAGAGTTAGTATGGCCTTGTCTCTCATATTATCATTCCATCTTATTAAAGTTGCTTGAAAGGTGCATTGTAGAATTTTTAAGAAAGTGACACAATGAAGTTCTCGATTCACTGTAAAGAAGTCCAAATTTTGAGAAAATTGCCTTTTTCATGAACAATGGTTTCAATGTTTTTAGAAATGATGTTTATAAACATGTTTAATGTTGGAGAAGGTAGCTCCTCCATAAGTGAAGAAATGAAACTGAGATTGAATTTGTAAAGTTTTGCAAAGTTGCCTGTGTTAAAGTGATGCTCACCGTGAAAATCTTCATTTTTGAAAAAAATTGCTTTGTCTTGAATTGTAGTAACAATGTGTGTTAAAATGTTATATGTGATCATGCTTATTGTCAGGGAAGGTAGTTCCTCCATAAGTGAAGGGTAAGGGTGAATTTTGAAAAGTGAAAGTTATCGCAAAGTGCTTGTGTTGCAAAGTGTTTGAAGGTGTGAAACTGTGTTCCTTGTTATTTGATTCTTTGATTATGAATGTTTGAGCCTTTATTGTAATGTGTTATGTGTTGCTAATGGAGTCCTTTATGGTCTTAAAGTTTTAGTGTCATTCGAGGACGAATGTTATTCCAAGTGGGGGAGAATGTAACACCCTAAAATGAACTAAGGTAACTAGAGCATCATGATTGTTTCTTGAGTTAATTTTTTAATAAATGAGTTATTAGTGTCATTAGGTAGTGTGTGAATTTTGGTTAATTTTGGAGATCAAACGTCCGAGAACGTCCATGACGTTTCCAAAGTATGCCTTAGAAAGTGCTTGTGTGTCTTGATGTGTTTGAGTGAATTTTGCATGTTCATTTATTTTGAAATTGGCATGGGATTTTTTTAAGACCTACACAACTATTTTTAGAGGTTTAACATCCAAGTATGACCCCTTCTAGGACCCACAAGGGACCTTAGAAAAGGGCTGAAGACTGCCTTGGCAGTGTTCAACAACGAGACCAAACGATGGCCAGTGATCCAACCAACGACCACTCGAATTGGTCCATCGTTTGGACCTGAATGCCGTCATGTTTGGAGGTTGCTCAACCAATGACCCTCCACCAACGGGCCGTTTATGGTCAAACGGTCCGTTGGTTGGAGCCGTCTTTGAGCTGCCAAAAGCTATCTAACAGGCTGCCTTGGCTTGGGGTGTTCGGTAAATTCACCCCAAGTATTTTATGATCCTTGAGTGATATGTTTAGGGTCATTTAGGTACATTAAGATGTTTTAAACCCTAAGACCTAATTTTAGACTTCATTTCCTTAAACTGACAACCCCTCTCTCTTAAAAGACTCTCTCAAACCTTCTTAGAAGCTAGAACTCAAGAAAGAGACAGGGGGGATGTTGGTGGACGTTTATTTATAAAAAATGAATGGGGTTTCTTCAAGTGAGGTATGGTAGTCATCCTTGAACTCTCTTCTATTCAAGGAATACTTTATAATGAATTTTCATTAAGGGTTTTCAACCCTAACTTCTTCTATCTTTAACTCTAAATATGGGTCTTGCATGAAAATGTTTCTAATGTTTCAAACATGATGTTTCTAATTTTAGTTGGTGATTTAATTCTAAAACTTCAATGAAATCATGTTTAAACTTTCTATAAAATTTTGTCTTAAGAAAAGGGTTGAATGAACATGATATTGTAGTCTTTGATCTTTGGTTACCTTTTATTGCTAATGTTGTTTAGATACTGCCCTAAGGTATGTTATGATGAATTGTTGAAGGAATCATTATGAGTGATGAAATCTTGGATTAAAGGGTATGTTGTTTATGTGGTTTAGCTTTACTTATGAATTGCTCTTGAGTGGTATGGTCCACCTTCTTGGTGATGGTGTTTACTTGCTGAATTTGATTATACTTAGTATGTCTTTTAAGTGTGGATTTGAAGTCCTAATATGTGAAATGAAATGATAATGAAGTTGGTTCTTGTAATGTGTATTCTGAAGCTTGAATTGTATGCTTTGCCTAGATTATGCCTAAATAAAATAAGGGCATATGTTGAGTCTCTTAAGTGTGTAATGTGATGAATGAAGATATAAGCATGTATATAATTGAATTTAAATGAAATGATTCTATTGTGCAAGGTGTCCTTACTTGTACACACATACACACACTTGTAATAAATGAAGTTATTAAATATGAATGAAAAGGGGAGATTTTGAGGTGAACACTCTTCGTGAATAGAGAAGAAGTGTTAAATAGCAACCTCATTATCTTCCAAGAGTTTTCTAAGATAGGTAGGAGGATGGATACGTTTCGTGAGTTGAGATGTGGTGTTTAGTCGTTATCCCTTACCTATAGTCTATAATGTTGAAAATATGTGGGGAGTTCTGTGTAGTGCAGAGAGGATATGTAGAAGAGGTGGTTACACTTCGTGATTTGAGATGTTTTATTCCAATGTACCTCTTGAGATGAGTACTCCTCTTTAAAAGAAAGTGAGTTACTTAGTAGCAATCTCCTTATCCCTAACTATGTGGCTGCATAGGTGTAGCTATTGGGAAAGCCATGTAAAAGCTAAAAGAAAAGACCTTGCTCTAGGCAAATAGGGTGGACCCTTAAGGTAAGTATCGGGATTCCATGTCTAGCTCTCATGGTCTATGTCGGTTAAGCTAACCCCAACATAAGTAATGAAAGTACTAAGTCTTCTAAAAGAAAGTAATACTTAGGGTAGGTAGTGGAATGGGACAGTATCTACCCATTGTACTAAGTAGGAATTCCGAAAGGGGAGTCTTGGTGAGTCCTATATGAACTGAATGAACTAAGTCTTCTAAAAGAACGTACTACTTAGGGTAGGTGGTGGTATGGGACGCTATCTATCCATTGCACTAGTAGACCTTCTAAAAGGGGAGTCTTGGTGCTAAGCCTTCTAAAAAAGTGTACTACTTAGGGTAGGTGGTGGAATGGAACGCCATCTACTCATTGCACTAAGTAGACATTATGAAAGGGAAGTCTAGATGTGTTGCTTGAGTGTTCTTCTAATGTCTTGTCTTTGAGTGGGGTGGGGGGGGGGGGCGTGTTCTCCCGAGGTGAGTAAGCCTAGGAGGGGTAGTCTTGAGGATCACTTTGTTGTGTATTGAATGTGGTGTATGTGCATTTCCTTCATGTCTTACCTTGGTGAGTCTTAGGATAACCTTAGTTAGGGAAACTCCTACGAAAATGAGTTCACTTACTCTTTGCTTGACCTTGGAACTCCACTGTTTTGGAGTTAATTTGATTCACTGTAATGTTAAAAAGAGTTCACTATAACATTTTGAAAGCTTACTGTAAATTGGTCCTTTTTGGTTAAAATTATGGAAATCTTTCTCTAAGTGTTGAATGGTGAATTTTATGTTGTTTTACTTCTATATTCTAGAATGTTTTAATTAAATTGCATGAAAGTGTAATTGTACTAAAATGTCCCTTTTTTGCATATGCTATACTTAGTACAAATACATATGCCATACTTAGTACATTAGTTGTACTAACCCCATTCTTTTCTATACTCTATAAGTATAGGTTTGGAAGCAAGGTTGAAGTCTGGATAACAAAGCTTGGGAAAGATTCTCTCATGACAAAGTATGTTGTCATATATTTGAGGGCATAGTTCTTAATTCTTTTAGTTTTGTATAAGTTCTTAGTATGCATTCCTTTCAAATGTAAAGGGCCGTGTCCCTATATTTTTATGTTGTTTCTTTGAGATGGTTTGTGACGATTAGACTTTCTTAGTATTTATAAAAGATTCCCTTTTACATTAAATGTCGTGAAAGGTTTTAATTCCTCATTACTTTTCATGTCTTATGTAATGAACGATAGTTAAGAGGCTTGTATGAGACCCTCAAAGGGTCAAGTACGCCTTGTCCCGATCCAAGGGTTCTTCCTAACTTCTAAGGAGTACTTGCGGGTCGTGACAGGGTTGATCACATTTTTGAACACTTAAATACACCCAAAAATCACCAAATAAACTATTTAGGGTTAGGTTAGCACATGCAGTGAATTTCCCATTCACCCCTTAAATGAAACAATGCACAGACAGCTTGACACACCCTGCACGAACGACCACAATCGATGCCCAGTAGGTCCATCAACGAACCATCTGTGGCTTTGGTCGATTGAGTCTTGCACTGTATTTCGGCTGAGCCTTAACCAGGCTAAGTGTCCAGCAAAGATACCACCATTGATGGGACGTTAGTCCACCAATGAGGCGTCGTTAGGTTCAGTCAATTGACATTGCCAAGGCAGTGTCTCGACAACCTTTAGGGCCTTTCTTTGAGTGCCTCTTTCGGGGCCTTTGGGGAGACGTATCCGGCTTTTTCCATCGTTAATATACACAATAACATGTTGAGTAACTTATATGCAAGTTTCACCCAAAATAAACATGTAAAACACATCCAAACATGCAAGGCACGTTCAAGACACACATGAACATCTCAAGGGTTACTTTCGAACGTCTGGGACGTTCTTGTATGTTTTACCTTTAAACTTCATGAAACTCCATGCACTTCCTATAAACATAATTATTACTTATTTTATGTCTTCATAATCCTATGAAACACACATAAGAACATAAGAGCATCTAAGGCCCCTTTGGTGATTAGTCGTCGAACGTCTTTGTTGTCCATTGACGTTTGACTTTCAATTCACCTCAAAGTTTACACACTGCCTCAATACTATATTATAAACCATTTAGGACCTTAGACCCTGATGAAAAATATGTTAGGATCCAGACACCCTAAATCTTTATTGGGGGTCTTATACACGACCCTTACAACATAAATCATAAGTATATTAATACAAGACTTTAGAGTTAAGTAAGACTTAGGAAATCCTTGGACTTAAGGATTCCTTTCCTTGAGCTTGGGAATCACATATCAAGATCCTAACAACTAAATACATCCATTAAGTATCCATAACCTACACTTTGTGTAAAAAGGTAGAGAAGAATTGAGTTAGTACAAAAATGCAGTAAGTATGACAACTATGGAAAATCATGTATTTAAAAGGGACATTTTACTTGAAATCATGCATCATGCCTTTTGTGAAAACTTCATAAAACTTTGATAAAATAGGCACTATACCATTTACATACTTCATATAGGCATGTTTAATCGTTAAACATCATATAAGATCACATATTGCATTTTAGGCATTTAGGGTCACATTACAGTAATCTCCTCACACATTTATAGTAAACATTTTTCTCTTTATGGTGAATTTCTTTTCTTTAACTTATTAACCTCCCAATTAACCCTCTTGTGATACTTGGTGTGATGCATCACCTTAATGCCACAAAGAAATCATACATACATCCTACATAAGCCAACACATACCAATATAGAAGTATAATGCATCATAGACATTTAATCAAGACTCACTATATCATTACAATAAGCTCTACTCATTATGCACATATACTAAATTTACTTCACATGGAATATTATAAGACCTTATTTACAATCCCAATCTAGGCATACATAGTCAATGCACATGTGAATCTCCATAACCTCACACATACATAGTAAACCTATCATGAGACCACAAGCCTTAACATTCACTTCATACACTAATATGACAAACAAAGATAACTTCATTCATGCCAAGCAAGACCTTCATTTTATAGTCATCAAGACCAACATTAGGCATGTAAGAAAAATACCACATTGCATTTTCTCATAACAAGTAGATAACACTACAATGTCATGCATGAAGACATAAACATATTCATATACATTAGAACACCTTCCTAGAAGACTCTTCAAGGGTTATTTGTGCAATGTATAGGTGAAGTCCCATACCCCACCAAAACTAAGCAACTTCCCTTATGCTATCCTAGTTAGGGTCTAATTCTTTACTTTCATTGTCCATTTTACTTTAGGGAAACTATAGCCTTAAACGACACTAAGACGATGAGTGCTACATGAAATTTTGTGTTGTAGAGCCTTACACCAATGGAAGGTGCTCTACTTAGACAAAGTAGAATATTAACACATGCTAGCATACTAAGTGATATCACTTGCTAGATCCTACGGTGCAAGCATAGATTATGGAACTTGGAGGTATATGTGAAAACCCTCTTTATGCCAAATAAGGCATTGTAGTTATCCATTTATGGAAAACCTCTTTATGCCTATTGAGGCATTTTGGTTATCCATCTCGTGAGGACTATGGTGAAAACCCTTTCCATATTCGAAAGCAACACACCTCATATTCAAGTACACTCGGTGCTAAGATAAGTTCCCTTTATTGAAAAGCCATTATTATCTATACTTTTTAAAATATAGTCTTAGTGAATACTATACATTAACAATTGATAGGAAGTTGAGATGAACTCTTCAAGCATCAATTCGTATTGGAACAACAACACATAGTTTATCTTAAAACTACATCATCACACTTGGAATATTTGAGATTTGATCATGAATTTGCATTGAAAACATTGGAAGGAACTCATTAGAATAAAGGTTTACTAAGTATGAAGGATAACCATACCTTAATATACAAGAAAACCACTTAATCTTGATGAATAACCGATGGGAATGCAATCACCAAGCTGTTCTTGAGTTTCATCTCCAATGGAGGTTTTTAGAGAGGATATTTTGGGAGAGGGAAGTCTAATTTTAAATCATGGGTTTGTCACGTTTTTAACAAACTTAATATACCCAAAAATTACTAAATAAACCAACTATGGTAAGGTTAGGACATGGGGTGAATTTACCATTTACCCCTTAATGAAAACATCGTGCATGGCAGTTGTTTTGGCATATATAGACGGACCCATCGATGCCCAGTAGGTCCATTGACGGACCGTACTGCAGACTGTCATTTCGGTCTGGGGCTTGACAACTGACTTGATACATCACCAGGCTAAGTGCCAATCGATGCCTCACCATCGACGGGGCGTAGGTGAAGCTACTGGCCGTCGATTGAGGGTCGTTGGTAGACATGCTAAGGCAGTGTATTGATAGACTTTGGGTCTTTTTTGAGGGCTTTTTGTGGGTCCCTCGAGGAGCGTGCCCGGACGTTTCTGACATAAATATAAAACTTAACTTTTCAAGGACCTTCCACATCATTTTCACCCAAAACACACATTTGTAACACATCCAAATATGCTAGGCACACTCAAGTCACACATGCACGCCTCAAGGGCTAACTTTCGAACGTCTTGGACGTTTGACTTCCAAATGAATTCAAATCAATCATTCATTCTTCAAAACACTTAATTAACATGTTAAAAAGCTTATAGGGAATTGTGAGGCTTTATAAGCACTAACTCATTTTGGGGGTCTTACACCTACAGAGTGCTCAAATATGGAGTCGCAGTTGAAAAAACATCGTCTTGCGCATGAATGCCTGAAAAAATAAGAACAAGAGGTTATAGAGGAGTCTCAATCGAGGCATCAGTGTTTGACACATATGAAAGAGGTATAATGGGGTATTAATAATCCCTATTAGTATCGACTAATCAGGTCTCTACATGATATCTCGATTATCACCAACACTATAGTGTCCTCCAAATCATGTATATTCATTAGCATTTCAACTGTTGATGCTCATCCTCTTGTAAGAACTATTTCCCAACTGTCTCCATTATTGATTTACCACTAGCCTCATCATCAATAGCATCAGGAACACTCTCAGCACCTACTCTAGGCTGCTAAGACTTACAACTTGACATAGTAGTACATAAACACTCAGTCCAACGAGGCAAAGAAACCTCACCCTAGATTGTCAAGATGTTTGTGGACCTCATCTGGTCCATATCATCCTTAAGGGTGGTAATATCAATCCTGATAGTAGCTAAATCATCAGAATTGCCCTCAACCTCCTCTATGACATTTATCCTACTTGTGATATTATCTAATCTCTCATCATGAGATACTAGGTTGGCCTCCAACTGAGTCAATCTATCTCTCAATGGACCAGAGTAGAATAAATCACTCTCTCAATCAACTTGGGAAAATCACTCTCAACCATAACACTCGTACATCCACCGACGGTGCAATATTTCCCATTTGATATATCATGGCCTAGGTTAATGGAGTCGAGAGACAAGAGCAGGAGAGGGTGAAGTTGTATAAGTGAATGGTATATATAAAGTATGGGGTATGCTTGAAGGTTTCATAAAATGAGTCTACTGGGTAGTATAAACGTCAAGGCCAACAAGGTCAACAAATAGAGAAATGACGACTTCATTCAAGCTACATCCTCTCTCAAATATTCCGCCATAATTAATTTTGTTCTCAGTTTTAAAAGAACTGACACATCCTCACAAAATTGTGTGATCAAGAGCTTAGAGAGAGAAAAGTTTTCTCTTGACGAGACATTATCAATAACTTCCCATCTATGATTGCACAGGAGCTAATCTCCAATGAATCAATAACACTACCCACTAAAACAACCTTCAAAGGCAAGAGAATTGACTCATTTTTTGACAGTGTCAAATTTCTAGAATAAATCCAAAATAATATCAAAAGGGTATGTTCATCTCTTTTTTCTATCCTCTCTCCATTATCTATCCACGGAGAGGAGATGTCTGAAATGAGGGGTGCCGCCACCCTTTGAGTGCATCGAGGTCCTGTTTCAATTGGAGCTTGTAGTGATCATCAATGGTGCCTTTAGTACCTAATATCACGTTGATTTTTCCTACAATACGTGGTACAATTATTCCACGAACTTCTATTACCTCTGTGGACTTCAAAACAATACCTTTTATCTTCTTGGCCAAGTCTTTTACAAAGGCCTTATAGAATTCTCACACCCATACTTGGACATGGAGGGGGTGTCTTGTGAACCTCTTGCTAATTGAACTGTATTGTTTCCTAGATGTTAGTCACCTATGACTACATCAGTTGAGAGTCGCGTCTCCCTAGAATTATGTGTTTCCTAGCTGCCTTGAGCCTACTGAGGCTTCTTGGAGAAATAATTAGGAGAACATGGTAGGAAGGGGACTACGCCATAGGAGAATGACCTAACTTGGATTCGATTTCCATTCTTTTTCTTGCAAAATGACCTAACTTGGATTCGATTTCCATTCTTTTTCTTGCAACCACCTTCATTGGTTGTTCTGTCACATGTGTAGGAGAGTTTAGAGTAGTCTGTTGCCTGCATAAAGCCTTAGATGGCTCGTTGATCAAAATCTCCTTGTTACTTTTTAATTGGGGAAGGAGAAGATATCTCTCTTTCCAACTTTGTATCCAAAGTAATGACTCTTTTTCCTTTAGTTCTAGCCATTTCCTAGAAGATAGAAGCAGAGCACAAAATCGAGGGAACTAAGGTTAGGATTGAGATGCAATCACTTCACCACATTCAAAGAAAGTGGAATCACATTATTGCAGCTACCAAAGCACTAAAATTAGGGTATTTGAAGTTTAGGAAGGAAATAAGCATGACGAGATGAAAGGTTAAACTTTTGAAAATGAAAAGACTCTTGACCTATTTTATTTAGAATTACTTGACAGATTGTGACTAATGTCGCTGAATGCATATGGTTAATTATTGAAGGATCTCAAGCTTACTACTGCGTCTTGAACAAACACCAAACCTGATGGTCAACTTGGCGAACTCCATGGAGTTCGCTGAGTGCACATCAATTAATCTTTGACTTGTTACATCCATGCCAAAGTTTATAGTACCATATTCCAAAGCTTTAGATATCTAACTTAAATAAGTCTATCTAATGCTTTTGGTTGATCGCCATCAAGGTTTTGGCATTGCCTAAGTCATTTTTCTCATATTTTTACTTGTTTTCAACCTGCACTTACAACACACGTCATTGAAAGTGATAAAATCAAAATAAATGTTTGATTTCCTCCCAAGATGAGCCTTATCTAATATAGTGACACTACATAATTCTCACTCCACAACTACTATTTTTGGGATTCAGGATGGTGTCACTAGGCAATATTGCTTTTTTCCTTGGATTGAGATAAATGTAGATCTGAAACATTTGAGTATCTAGTTTCTTGATTGATACTAAATGAGAAGTAACTGAATGAGTAAAGGTGGTTAAATCATTTTCAAATCCTTCAACACACTTGTAAGCTTTTCATGTGTTTGAGTTCCCTATGATCCAACTGGTTTCTTTGGTTTTGGGCGATTATGAGGTGGGACATACTTATCTTTTTCAAATTCTCTATCTCTATAATTTCCACCGTGATCTCTCTAATCTCTCTAATTATTGTCTCAATCCTTGTTCCAACTTTAGTTCTCACATGCTTTTTGGTATTTAGGTTAAGAACCCCCCATTTCATTTGTTATGTAGTTTACCTCTTCATTATAGAATGCCTCAAATTTGGTATCATTTGAGCATTTGCCATACTTGTTCCACCATATTTACCATTTTCAAACGACATTACAAGACATGTTTGTATAGAAAATCAGGTTTGGTCATTATTTTATCCATGTTTCTATCACTCTCATGATCTTTGTGTCTTTTCTCTTTTTTCTTTTCTTGTTCCCTATTGTTGAGAAGATACTTGATCCCCTCTAGTGTGCCATGCTCACTTCATTTTTTTCATATGATCTAGCAATAATATTGTTAGATCAAACGGTTGTCGCATTATCCGACCTTGTATAAGTCTATCAACCATGACCTTGTTGACTAAATAAAGGCTAGAGTAAAAGTATTACATTAACAAATTCTCTAAAACACCATGTGTTTGACTTTGTAGAAGTAATTTATGGAAGCACTACCATGTATCATGTAGAGGCTCATCTCCAATCCTTTTGAAATATTGGATGTTAACCATATCTTGACCATATTAAGGGAAGAAAGAATCTCTCTAAGAAAGCTTTAGTCAACTCCTATTAAGAAGTGATAGAATAATTTGGCAATTCTAACAACCATCTTATATCTTCTCTCACAAGTAAATCGTGAGTAATCTCAACCCTATGAACTCTTGTGAGGGTTTTTTGAACACAAATGGTATATATATATCCATAAAATTTGAAAAGTTCTTATGATCCAATACTCTAAATATTACTCAAATATGGGGCAATCGTAGCATTGTTCAGATTACATGGAACATCGCCCTACCTATTATGGGTGGTAATTGGATAGCTCCATTTTTCCCATAATGACTATCATTATCGCTCCCACTATCACTCATGTTTAGACCTGCAATTCAATGATACAACAATGACAAGTAATAATCTATTACAATTTAATAAGTTTATTAACTAATTTCACTAATTGAATTCTTAGCTATAATTTCCCGTAGGGTTTGTTTATATATTTTTAGTGTCTTCAAATTCTTAATTTGTGCCATAAAGTGATGCTAAATCCTTTGTTATCAGGTATATAGATTGAGGAACAAAGAAAGGACACTAGCAGGCTAAAAGGAAAAAAACAAGCCAAAAAATAATGTAACAACCCTAAAATTCTATCACCTAGACTAGAGCCTTAGCTATTTAATAATATTTAAAATGATGTTTCACGACCTAAACCTCAAGTGACAACCATGATGTCTGGAAACTAGTGAAATTGAACTAGTAAATGTCCTTAGGTCTTGTGAAGGTTTGTGAGTTTCGTATGAAGTCTAAAACTTGTAAAAATACTTTAAATAGGTAAACTAATGTTTATAGGGTCAACATGTATAGATCCGAACCCCCAAGGACCTCTAATTGGCCAACAGGCTGCCTAAGGAAGCAGGCCATTGCACATGGAAGAAACCAGTCCACATCGCGTACTTGTTTCACCTCGGGCCAAAATAAGTTTGGTCCCCGTCACGGACACATCACGGAAACGTCATGGACTCTACTTTCCCAAAAATCAATTTGGAAATCTTGTGAGAACAGCTCCACGGCGTGGACTTGTTTTGCAATGAAAATTCTGAAATTTGAAGTCAAGTTTGAATTCACAAAAAGCCCAAATTAAGTGAGACGTCTTTTTGATATTTTAAGGGAGGGTTATAGATTGATTTTAAATCAGTTTTACACCACATTAACGCACCCAAATCAAATCCTCAAATTGAAATCCAAATTACTGTCACTTCTCTCTAAATTCTCTCTGTACTCAACCTTCATTAAAGAAGCATTGAAGCTTTACGAAGAAGACAAAATCCCAAAGTTTTATACTCAAATTGGTGGATAAAGTCTTGGTTAAGTTATGATTTCTTCACTCATGTGATTCCTTTCCCCAATAGGTCCCTTCAAAGATGTTTTGAAACTTCCCCAAATTTATGGTTTTTCTCTACACATGGGTCTTCTTTGAAAAAAGAAATTATGAATCAATTGTGAGGAATTCTGATCATTTAATGTTTTTTAAGTGTATAATGATGGTTAATTCTTTTTATTCACTTTAGATTCCCATGGATCAATGTTCTTCCCCAATTTCATAAAAACCTTGAATTGATATGGTGATTTTTTGAAGATGAGGAATATGGAAATTGACTACATTGATGTTAATTCTGTTATTACTTCTTGAATTACCTTTTTTTATGTATTGATTATTCATTATTGGGTGATTGAAATATGAAGTCCCATGAAGGTCAAGAAGGTATGGATGTCGGGTCTTTCTTGAACTCAATTATGTAAGATGAATTACTTGGATAGTAAGAATGTTGTAGCAAACATGTTGTTGTGGTGTTGATGACGAGTTTCCCTCATCCTTAACCATAAACACTTGAATAATTTATGGAGTATGAATCTATGTTATTTTATGATGGTTATATTATTGAAAGGTAGTTCTCATGATTATAATAAATTGCTAAAGTGAAAGGGTTACTCACTTGCTAGTGTTTCTAAAGTAAAAGGATTGTTCTCACTTATGAGCCATTATGATGAGATATTTACAAAAGGGTCTAGTAGAGGCTAATGTGAACTTAATTGATGATTAAATATGATTACTAAAGGGAATAGATGCTTAGCACCAAAAGGGCATGTAAATGAGACGGGGGTCTCATGATTAATAAGTCCGGCTCCCCACATGGGTTTCCTCATGTTTAGTAAGTCTAGATTCCCTAAGATATCTGTTGTCTCCTGAGATGGAAACCCCCACATTTAGAAAGTTAGTGTTTTTTGTAACAATCTACTTGACCACTAACTATGTGCCCACATAGGACTCTAGCTTAGTGGATCCACCTAGATAGGTATGTATGAGAGGTTACATCTTAGGCAAGTGTGAACCCGCTCTTTTTAGTGTTGGAAAAGAAAACTGGATTCCATGTAGCTCACATGGCTAATGTCGGTTATTGTAACCTCTTTCCCTAATGTAAAGTAAATGAATAAAGGAAATGTATGGACTTTCATTAGGGCTTTTCTTGAGGGGTTCTCTATATAGTGTGAGGGAGGGTATGTGACTTCTCTTACACATTGCACTTGTGGGATCCTAACGGATGGTTCTAGTAGTCTTATTTTGTAATTATGTTGATCATGACTCATGTATGTTAAATTATTTATGAACGTAGTAAGTTATGATGCAATAGTCGTAACATATGGTTCTAGCAGTGTTCTTTTGCAATCATGTTGATCATGATTCATGTATGTTGAACTATTTATGATCTTTATGAACTTAGAAAATTATGGTGAAGTAGGCTTATGTCATCCGCAACCCCGTAAAGCTGTCCGTATAATTCATTTAAACACATCAACTAAGGCTTGTACCTATTGAACACTTTTATTGTTCAAAATGTGTAGCTATTGAACAATTTTCGCTGACATGGAAAAGAGAGTGCAAACACATATATAGGAGCACGTGAAAAGGCAATTTTTAGCTATTTTTAAAAATATCTCTTTTTTCTTCCTTTTTTTTAGTCATAACCCTTTTGCCAACACCACCCATTTATGATGACGTCGCCACCATCCTCCCTTCTCTTCTAAAAGCTAGTAATTTTATATGTTTAAACTAGTATAATTTTGTGTTATCTTTCCATACATAGGAAAAATTAAATCTAAGAATGATTGTTTCTTGTCAAATTTATTTTTTCCAACAAATTTGATCTCAAAATAAACTTATGTTAACGTAATCCACCAACAAACATCCTCTTTAATTAAGTAAAATTGATATTTAAAAAATCGAAGAGTTCTTCAAATCAAAGAAGTAAGTGTTCTGTAATTGGAAATATATTTCAGTAACACCACTTTTCCGACCATTGGGATAGGAATTTGTTATTTTTTGGCGAAACCTTATTCATGTTCCCCAACAAAAACCAGATGTAGAGAAGAATATTAAAATTGAGAAATAGATTGAGGAAGGAATTTTGTGTTGGGATGTTACAATTAAGAGTTGGAGAGAAAAATATGGCTTTCCGTGGGTGGGTGGGGTGGATGGGTATTTTAGAAAATTATTTTTTAATATTTTAGTAGTTAAATAGATTAAAATACTAAAGAAATTCTTATTTATTTTTTATTTTTTGGCTCCAACGCCACATGTCATGATTTAATTCATCAATTTTCTAGGCCATTGTTACGTCACAACGAGTATAGTACACACATCTCATATTTTTTGTTGATTATCAAAAAGTTTCAAATAGGTATCAATTTTAAGGGGCATAAGTGTTCAATAGGTACAAGCCTTAATTGAGGTGTTTAAATGAATTATGAGGACAACTTTAAGAGGCCACATATGACTTAAGTACGTTGCTTAATGTGGTACTTTACTTTGAATGGGGTTATGAGATTCTATTATTTGCATTGCACAAGTACTTGATCTATTTATTTGGAATAATGTCATGTTGGGTTGGCTTATGATGCTTACTTTATGTATATATTTGATTAACATGGTAAAAACATGTTTTGACTAAAATATCCTTTTGTACATGCATTGGTGATTTTTATGCTTAGAAGCCATACTTAGTACGTGTGATTTACTAGCCCATATTTTCTTCCCTTTTCCCCAAGAAACGTAGGTTCAGGCAATTGAGGAATCAAGGTCGCTTTTCAAGGGTATTTGGAACTTGCTTCTCAAGGTATGTGAGACCTCATGTTCGAGGAAAAGACCCTTTATGATCTAGATTTTAGTTCTTTGCTTATGTTTGAGATGTTATTGTAGTCACTAATTCTAGATTCCTTGTTTATGTGGGGCTAGGTCCCAAATTTCTATATTCCTATGTTTAGATGGTATGAAGTGACAAGTTTAGATTCTATTTTTATATATGAAGTGAATTTCCAAAGTAAAAGTTTTAATTTTTCTAAATATTTATTCTATGAGAATTGCTATTACAAATGCTAAGGGCGTGTCTAAGTCCTCTCCGAGGACGAAGACGCCGTTTATGGCTAGGGGGTGCTCCCCAATCGTTAAAAATAAAGAAAGGAAAGCTTGATGATCGCCAAGTGGCTAGCTTGACAACCTGAAGTTCTAGTGTGCACAACCTTGAAGGAAAAATCCAAGTCGGAGACAAAAAGAAGTAGTCATCGAATGGTCAAGCAATTCCGCGAAGTAATGATAGATCGCCCAAAGTTATAGAAGTCGAGGAAGCTGAATGTCAGCGGCTAGCTAAGTAGTTTGGCAAGCCCAACTTACTTCGGCCAACAACCCTTTGTGGCTTATATTTGGCAACTATAAATTAGTTTATAAACAATCATTTTGGGAGTTGAGTATGTTTTGAATGTAGAACAATACAATTTAAGCTCAAACACTTTTAACTGTAGTTTCTGATAGTTTTTAAGAACCTTAGAGATTCGATTTGGAGATTTTGGAACTGGATTTCAAATATTTTGTAAATTAAGCATTGTATAGACTGAATCTCTCTGACAAAGTTGATGGATGATGATTGTAATTGTTTTTACTCTTGTAGGATGTTTGGATAAAACCCCAATTCTTGGGCTGTGATCATGTGATTATGGGTTGAATTAGTTATGAGTACTGTTAATTACTAGTTTAAATGATATTTTTAAGTGAGTTTAATCATTAATTTTGGCTTAGTTTATGGATTGTAGTTGCAAATATAATTCTAATTTTGTGTTCTTGGCTTTCTCGAGCGAGATGTTTTAGAACTAAGATTATTGATTAATAGTTTGTGGGTATTAGGGTTGAGTTGGGTTTAGCTCGAGAAAGTAAATACTAAATCGAATCCTCCCACTAGCTCAAAAGAGTTGATGAATTAAGGTGTGGGTTGTTCTTCATTATCATGCTCGTTGATGTTAGAAGGAAATCACCTTATTTAGGGTAGTTGTTCGATAGAAAGCTATCGCCCTTATAGTCTAGCCTACTCACTAGTTTTTAGTTGTTTACTAGTAGTTTCAATACAGATATATCATAATTTGCCTATAATTAATCAAATCCCGAGGGTCCATCTCTCTATTATTATTTCAATGTTTAAGGAGTGCTTGTAGTTGATAATTAAAACCAAAACCCCTATCTGACATTCATGGCACTTTTTTTAATTTGGTCAATGTCTTTTTAGATATTTCTATTCATATGGCTGAATAGACCACATTTATGCTTCCTAATTTAATTTAAAACACGTACCACTCCATGTGGGATTCAATCCCAATTCCACTTGTTGGGTTTTATATTGATTTATGATCATTGAAACATAGAATAGGAAAAGATGTGCTTGAAACGTTTAATAAAAAATGACGCCGCTTCCAGGGAGTGGTGTTGTTTATGATTCTTTTGGTAAAGTTGAATTATGTTCTTTTTAGTTATAGTTGAATGTACTTATTTTATTTTTGGTTTGGTGTTGCTTGTGTTTGAACAGAGGATGAGATGAGCCTTAGAGGAAGTAATGGTAGCCAAGTGGGTCACCAAGATGATGTTGGGAACCTAAACAATGTCAATGACACAAACATCAGTGACCAACTCCAAATGGGTGGTGTTGGGGCCATTCATTTACCTCCGGCGGAAGGAAATGCTATTTTTCACATCACAAGCACCATGCTTCAGCTCCGACAATTGAAATATTTGTTTGGGGGATAGATTATGAGAATCCCCATGAGCATATCAAAATTTATTTTGATGTCTTTGGATCATTCTCATTTAAGAACATATCGCAAGAATCGGTTCATCGAGGTTGTTCCCATTTTTTCTGATGGGCGAGGAAAATAATTGGTTGGGTGAGTTACCAAGAGATTCTATCACTTCTTGGATAGAGCTGATCACAGTGTTCAAAGTGATATTTTTCCCTCCATCAAAGATGATGTAGGGATAGTATCCAATGTTTCAAGTTCTTGGAGGGCGAGCCAATCCATGAGACGTGGCCGAGGTTTAAGAAGCTAGTGATGCAATGCCCAAATCATGGATTGCCCAGCAACTTGTTGTTGCAATACTTCTATAGGAGCCACAACTCGGTAAACAAAGGAGTTGTCAATCAACTTGTTCCGGTTGTATAATGCAATACCCCTATAAAGTATCTTCCTTACTCCTTGATTGCATGACCTAAATTAATTGGGCATGGTATACTCGTGAGGACCAAGTCTCTTTTCTCAACTTTAAAATAATAAAGGAGCAGATTGAAAAGGATCAAGAGAGAGACCAAAACATGGCAAAGATGATGACCCAACTAGATATCTCAACTAAATATGTCATGGATGTTGGTACTAAGAGTGTTTATATTGTGGGTGTTGGTGGAGTAAACTCCGATGAATTCCATTTTGAAGCGCTGTCCAATGAGAAAGTGAACTTCGTAGTAAATCAAGGAGGAGGTTATCACGCAAACTACCCAATATTGGCAGGAAATAAGGGTTGGAATCGATATGAAGGCTAGAGAATTCATGACAAAGGTTGACATGATCGAAGCACCACTTGGAAGGAAAGAGAGGATTAAGGGTATGTATGTTCCTCCCCATTAGCGCTAAAAGCCAAAAGATTATGAGGGTGGATGCACGGAAGACATGCTCTCACACATTCTTAACAATGTTAAAGGGTCCAATAAATTGTTGAAAGAAATGAAGGAGGATGCATTAACTCCCAACCAGACGGTGACCTCTCATTCTGTCTCTATCAAGTAGTTGGAGGCCCATATTGGTCAAATTTTGTCGCATCTGAATCCATCACAACAAGGGGAATTGCCTTGTGATACAACAACAAAACCCTAAAAATGAATCATGAATAGATTCTTGCGTCATGCCACGCGTTAACTCTGACGCTTCATTTAAGGCAACCCAAGTTTTTAATGCTTTAAGTTTGATTAATGCTGATTGTGCAGGCTGAAAAGTGAAGTTTGTTTGAAAATGGGTAGTTTGGCGAGCCAAGAGTCCTATCGACGACTCACCAAAGAGATCGACGAGCCCGACTTGGACCATCTTGTATCCCTAAAACATGAAGTGGAAGTCTATAATATTGCTGAATTGATGACTCTCCAAAAAGGTAGGCGAGCACGATTTTGTCCACCATTTGGACCCTAAATTGAATAAAGCTCTTGTAAAACTAGGGAAGTAAGTCACCACTCGGTGCATCGCCAAATGTTTTTGGTGTGGTCAACTAACACCACCGAAAGGGTTGTGAACTGAAGAAATTTAAAACGCCAAACAATTTAGAATTAGAAAATCTTTCATATTTTCTCATTTCAAACCCCGTATATTATCACTCACACTTTAGATCTTTAGTACTTTCCATTATTACTCGGTTTTTGTGTTTGATCTTGTGCTTGAATTTGGATTACTTTGCCTCCTAGCTTATAAAATTCTATATTCAGGTTGGTTTTCTGAATCCCACTCCTACGGTTAGTGGTTGAACTCGAACGCTTTCGGTAAATATGTGTTATTATGTGTTTGGTAATTGTTGAAATCATGTTTTATGTGTTGGATAGCCTAATTTGAGTTATGAACTTGTTCCCAAATGCTTGAATTTATGAATCACGGTGTTTAATGCATTAAAATTGATTCTAAATTGTTGGGTTGCGGTTACTTTATGTTAGGTTTAGTGAGGTAAAGTATGAGTATCCTTGAATTAAGACAAATGACGTAATTTTCCTAATAATGGAGTATTTCATATCATTCTTAAGGGTAAAATTCATCTAATGGCCCATTTTTTCAAAATCGGGGGAGGTATGAGTACCTCGAATGCATGGGCCTTGTTTGAATCAAGTGACATTTGTGCTTGATTTTGATTTCGGAGGCTACATGCTTGATTTTGGGAAACGGGTTTGAAATTTGGCACGTTTGGTAGTTCGGCGGCCAGGTCGAGCTCGCTAGATGGTTCAACGGTTTGCCAACGTCTCTCTTGATTGCCCTTAATTGCTTGATTTGGCTTGGTTGAGTTTGTAACTTTCGGTGGGAAGCCTGATCCACCATATTAACTCGGTGACTCATGAAAACGTTTATTTAATAGCTTTTTCTGTGAGCCTAATCCCTAACACACATGGTAATATTCAAAGGGCTAGTCTAGGCTCGTCGAAGGGCCCTGAACATCGCTGATATGCCTAGTTTATGGGAATGTTTCAGGTGAGTGTTTTTGGTGAGCCCAATCTGTCTTGCCTAAGTATCTTGGTGACTCGCCGAGTGGATCGACGAGTTTTTTTTGCAACTTAAATTCTTTAACTTTTTTGAATGGTTTCTAACATTTTTCGATGTAATTTGCAGATATGGCTAGGAAAAATTTGTATGACAGTGGTAGGACACTCGGAAAAGGAGCACGGGATTGTAATAAATAGGGGAACATTTTCCACAAAAAGGTCAAGAAAGAACCTCAGAAGGGAGGCAAAGAAAAGGGTGAAACGTCCGTAGCAGAGAGACTAATGTACAATTGAGGAAATGATGCGGAATCTTTTTATTCTCACACCTCATCCTCCAAGATTGAGGATGATAAATCACTACAGAACTGGCGAGCAAAGATTTGTGCAAGGGATTGTCAAGATTCGTCTAGGATCCTGGAGTCTACCCCTCCAGCTGCTAATATAGTGCCAGTTCCACACAAATGGTGGTTCCAACACCACCAGTTCAGGGTCCTCCTTCCCCGGTTACTCAACTGATTAAAGGACAAGGGATTAAGGACAATTCTTGAGGAGACGATATTGTCCTAGGATGGTGTGGTGGAAAGGTACACTTTGGTATGAGACACACTCCAATTCCACAAGTTCGATAATTCACCGGGTCCCATAGCCTATATATTTACACCTGGGTCAGAGAGTTCTATGCCACATATGGTGACTTAGTATACCAAGGGAATATGAAGGCCAATGCTTTAAGACCGATGGGTCCGTGATGATTCAAAAAAAGATAGTGGGACACAACAACGATCATGTTATGTTTCACTTGACAGGGCTACTTGTTTTATGCATGACTACCAGAGCATGATCACAACACAGACTCTGGATGACCTTAAGGGATGTCTAGCTCCCCTAATTTGTGAGGGATTTAGGTTGGAGACCCTATTTACAAGAAATACCTTAATGTGGAGCGAAGTATTGGTTTGGATTCACGGTAGCCCAATTATACCATCCCAGAACATGGCTATCCTTCGTCACATAAATGTGGACTATCTTGGATCAATCATTGTAAGGAAACACATCAATCTAGGTGTGATATCAGATAGGAGATATCCATGAGAGCTCTGCAACAGTAGACATCTCTCCATTTTCCGGTGTTTATCTCTAAGTTGTGCAGATGTGACCGAGTGCCATGTGATGAGCAAAAGGACGTCGAATTTATTCACACCTCTTCGTAAACATTTGATATATTGAGGCCGAGTACTTGAAGGATGAGGTTGAGAACAAAAGTGTAGCCCTTGTGGATACATCCACGACTTTTGATATTGACACACTACGTGCAGAGGTAGTATTGCCCACTACGGTCACTAGCCTTTTGGTATTTATAGCTCTACCTCTTTTATGACTCTGAGGTCTTGTACCGCTCCCCTGCCTCCTAGGTCTGCTGCCAATTCTGCTTCATACCGACCTCCACTCACCCAGGCCATACAACTACGGTGGGGCACCTACCCTATTTTGCTGATGTACATGCCTCAAGGTTAGAGGTTATAGTTCCTGGGATGATTTAGAGAGATATCACCACTAATTTTACACATCTTAGAGAGTCTATTGATGTCTTAAGGGCAATCATAAAGGTGTGTGAGAGTGGTAAGGGAGCCACTCATTAGGTGACAATCTTAAAGGCCGCAACTACAAAGTTGAGAAAAGATGTCAATCAGCTCAAGTCCATTGATACGTTGATGATTTTTGGGACCGTGGAGATCCCTGATGACCTAGATATATATATTTGGCATGTTTTAACATGCCCCGAGCTATCCCCAGAGATGAGGTTAGAGACGATGAGGTGGCTGCAGATTCCGAGGCTAAGACTGTTGAGTAGCAGCTCTATTGTCACAACCCAGGGTTACCCCTTAGATGTAACAAGGAGTACTCAACCCTTAAGAGTCTCTTACAAACCGCTTATCATATCATTAACATATGATAAAAGAAATGATGCGTAATTTAAACCTTTATAAATACAATCAAAGTTTTTCATAAAAGTAAGTAGAACTTGTAAGTGTCTAAATTATCCATCTAATACAAACTTTGAATCAAAATTAGGGTCACAAACCTTTCAACATAATCTAGAATATAAAATGACTAGTAAAAAACTACTTATGACTCATACATCCTCGAATCTTTAGGATTCACAGCAAACTAGGAGAATAGTCGATCAAAACTTGAAACAATAGAGAATAACCTTAAGAACTAGAACCTACACTTCGTGAAAAATGTAGAAAATATGGGTCAGTCCAAAAATGTACCAAGTATGTAGCCATGCATAAAATCGTTGAAACAATCTAAAAGGGACATTTTTGTTGAAAAGCATGCCTTTACCAAGTTTGAGAATCAGCATGCAATTTTAGTGTCATCAGTGACAATCATATTCAACATATAATTATCACAACATAATAAAACCATTTTATAAGTAACCCTAAGTTAAACTTGTGCCATGTATACATGAAGATCCCACCATAATCATACTTACCATTCTTTATTCTCATATTTAGTTAATTAATACTTATTTGACCAGGAACATTCAATTTTAATAAGTTCTGTCAAGGAAACAACTCATAACAACAATCCAAGTTAAGAATTCATCATTTCATAAGTTATTGTACATTTGAGGAACACATTAGAACTACTCTAAAAGCCTACTTATACAATGTATAGATGAAGTCCCATACCCCCACTCACACTTCATATAGCTTATTGAGTAACCATAGTATATAACTTACATTCTTGTTAATAGTGGGAATAATCCTTAAGCGACATTGACCATGTGAGAAAATCATGAATCCGGTGTCATGTCCAACACAAATAAGAGTTGGTCTACTTGCCTAAGGTAGAATCGGTGGCATTTTAGCTTAGGTGGATCCATTCTAATAACCTATGTGGGTACATAATTATGGAATAAAAAGGTTGTTACTAGAAACCCGACCTTACATAGCGATAGCTTCCACCTGACAATATCCTCTGGGTGCTAAGTATTAAATTCCTATAGATTAGTTAATTCTCTTTTAAAATTATTATACATGAAAGGGATGCCATTGTCCTACCGATTCAAGGTACATTATTACAATGACTCGTTGCAACCTCATGAAAGGGATACCATTGGTCTACCGTTTCAAGGTTCATCATTACAATGCTTATTAACTCGTCATGAAAGGGATACCTTGGTCTGTCAATTAAACACAGAGCCTTAGCGTACCTCATTAATCATTCATGAAAAGGGTGTCATTGACCTACCAATTCAAGGTTCAGGAATTCAAGATAACCTTTAGTTACACAAGAAAGGGATGCCCTTAGCCTACCGATTAAAGGTATATCTAGTCAAGATAACTTTAATCACACATGAAAGGGATGACATTATCCTACCGATTTATTTAGGTGAGAAATCATTACACATCATTACAATTTAATTATATTCATATCACATTACTTTTAAAGTATTCACAAAGCATGTATGCAAGCATCATGATTATATAAAATTATCATTATTCGCACTTCAAGGATCACGGATTACATTCAATAAACACACCTATAATTATTATTTTATGCATGGATAATAAACATGATTCAAGTAATCAATTCATAACATTCATAATTCTGTAGCATTTTACAATCATTAATCAATACCAACACTTTAAGATCCAATTTGGGAAAATACGATAATTCATGGATTCTTGAATAATTGAACTTAAAATCATATAAAAGCATCAATATATCCATAAAAAACATACTTCAATCATTTAAAAATTTTTTGAAAGGGATTCATGAGATTGAAGTTCAACACTAACTTCTGGGTTTTCTAGTTTTGAAATTGGGGATTTTGGAAGGGCTCTATGGGTGAAGGCTACCCATAGATGAAAAACTACAATACCTTGATTAAGAATCCTCATGAATTTGAGTGTAAAAGTGTTCTACTTGAGATCCTAGCTTGATCTTCTTCTTCTTCTTCTTCTTCTTCTTCTTACTTGGAGTTCTAGAGAGAATATTTTAGGGTAACAGTTGTTATGGACTTGGGTTCATGGGATTTATGAGGTGTCTAATGACTTACAAATTCTTATATTTGTGTATTGAAATAACATAAAATTACCCTGCATTCAACTAACTTAATTAGGAATTTACATAAAAACCTGTACCTTAACCCAACCTTGAAAAAATTGCAGGCACGACCCACGGTCCGTGAGTGGGTCTACGGGATGTCCTGCAAGTCTGTGGGTGGTGGTTTGAAGATCCCCACTTTAGTTCATGACCGAAGAGCCTCTCCCATGAGGCATGGATTGACCTACACGCTGTAGATCCCATCCGTGGTCCGTTGCTTTGGGAAACTTTGAATAGTTTTGAGGACCCTTGGTTGGTCCTTGGAGAGTCAAACCTTGAATTTTGACCCCAAAATCCTTTTATAAAGTTCAAAAAGAAAACTTACGACAAATTCTTGTTAAGCCTAATAATTTTCTTGGTATTACATAGTCTCCCCCTTGGGAATATTCGTTCTCGAATGACGATCTATACACCTTATGGAATTAAAGACCCAAAACTAGCAGCACATCATACATGAAATATCTAAAATAATGCACAATTCAAAGGAGGAAACATCAAATCCACTTCAACATTCTCAATGCAACACAAGGAACTACATCTAACAAACCATTATGCATGAAAACTTCAACATTTCTCAAACTCATTGGGGGAACTTCCTTCTCTAACTCAAAGCATACTAAACATATATCATGAAGCAAAATATGCAATTACTATCAAAAGCATACTCAAAATTTGTTCGACAATTCATCTCATGAAGTAATGCATAACAACATTTGGAAAACATAAACATGAAAATCATTTTCTTTATAAACATAAATTTCATCTAGAATATTCATACATAAGGAACTAATAGAAATACATAAATCACACATGTCTCCAAATCATGAAACAAGTCATAAGGACTCTTTGTATCAAGCTAGAATAGAAATTGAAGAAAGAGATAACGATGTCAAAACTCTCAACAATCTTGCTTTCTAAGCATACTATCTCCCCCTTTGGAGTAAACCCCTACTAAGGCTAACATCAAAGTCTAATAAATAGCATGAGGATCTTAATAGAACATTTACATCTATAAGGAACTATCAACATACTGATTCCATCATTCGAAAAGGCTTCTTCATCCTCTCTAGATCGGAGTGCATGATAGCAACCGCACTTTGGAGCATTGGGATCCAGACCACTAAGAGAAGTTTTCTTGGTATCTCTTCCTTTTTCTGAGAGTGTAGGGAAATTTTTCACTAGTTGATCACTCTTTCCTCAATTATAGCAACCATCCGTACCAGCTAGGCACTTCTCATGGTGCTTGTTTCCACATTTGGTGTAAGTAGAATTAGGAAATGGAGACTTACTACTTTTTTCTTAGTCAAACCTAGGAGTGTTGGGAGAATCTTGATTGGAATACCCTTGTTTAAGCTTTTGTAAACCTTGATCATTGGATCTAGCATTAGATAAATTCCCATCACCGGTTCTAGACCCTTTATCTCCCTGTTCTTTCTCTTGAGTTTGGACTCCTCAATTTTTTGTGCATAGACCATAAGCATAGAGATTGTAACACCTCTAAAATAACTTAGGTGAAACTAGAACCTAAGATGTGTATCATGAGGTTATAAAGTCCTAAAATGGTTTATAATGATGTTTATAGGCAGCGTCTAAAGTTTAGTATTTTTGGAGGTCAAAGATTCAAGAACGTCTATGACGTTTGAAAGATATGCCACGAGACATGCTTCAACGTTTAGGTGTGCCTTTGCATGTTTTAATTGTTTGTTTTGGTTGAAATTGATGTGAGGGGTTCCTTAGATGTGTACGAGTGTATTTGGGTTGGAATCCTTTGGGAAAAACTCCCAAAGGACCAACCAAAGAGTCTTTGAGGAGAACCCAACTTTTAGCCAGAAGCTGTCTACCAACCAAACCAATGAGGGGCAACTGACGCCCTGAGGTCAGTCAACACGCCGTCGTTAGGGGCGTGGTTGACACATAGTGTCAAGATCTTGTGATCCCATTTTTCCAGCCTCTAACCCAAATCACGTACCAGTAGAAAGGTCCGTAGGTGGTTCTACGAGGTGTAGATTAGGGACCGTCGATGGGCCTGCATTTTTCTACAATATCTCGGCCTAATGAAGGGTAAATTGGGTATTCAACCGTGTTTTCTAAAGATGGTTTGGGTTGTTTCTTAAGAGTATTATGTATAATTTAAGTAGATTTATAATTCTAGAATACCTATTCAAGTTATTATTTAAAATCAAACCCCCAAACCCCATGGAAGAACTCTCTAGACAACCATTGAAGCTTGAAGGGAATTGGAGCTTGGATCTTGATTTCGCTATCAAATCTTCTCAAATTTAGTATTTTAGCATCAATTAAGGTATGGATTTTACCCTTGAATCTCTTTTATTCAAGGAGTCAATCTTGAAAGTGGATTTTAAAGACTTTCTCAAAAGATGAACTTCTAAATTAAAATTAAGTCATGGGTTCTTGCATAAAACATTTTGAATCAATGTATTATGAATAAATTGATGTTAAGTTGATGATTCTAAGATAAAAAGTCTATAAACCCATGCAAATCATGAAGTCCTTATTTTGACTATATTGTAGGTGATTTGATCATTTCTCTATACTATTGAACTCTTATGTAATTTGATTAGGGCTATTGAATTATGAAAGAATTATGATAGAATTGTAAGTAGGATGTCCTAAATTGATAAATTCATATTGTACTATCTCGGATTCATTGTATATTGTGATTATTGTATTGAATTAGTGATCATAGCTATGGGTAAAAGCCTTTGTATATTGAGTTGGTTGAATTGGCTATGGATGGGAGTATTGAGATTGTAATGGTGGTATGTTGACCTAACCTTCTCTATATTGTGTAGTAAAGGTTTTGAACTATGATGATGATTGGTATGGTCTAGTTATGGTGACGATGCTATATGCTATACTTGAGAATTATATGGCCTCATCGACATTACTTTATAGTTTATGGTATTATCATGTTATCTCTTCGATATGTGATCATGATGAAAGTCGATATGAGTTATGTGTATCCATGAAGTCATGTATCTGTTTTCCTTATTGGAAATTTGTGATCATGATAGTCGATGGTGATCAGTTATATGTGTATAAGAAATACAAATCTTTCTACTTGAATATGTGACCATTAGGATGAGTTATGTTGTTGATTCTATAGAAGTTTGTAGGATAACTTTCAAGTACACTATGTTGTCTCTATGTACTTCTTGAATGATATGCTATATGTCTATCTTTGGTAGACTTGTGTCCCTTACTTGATACATGAAGAATGTGAATATGAATTCTTGACTAAGTAGGCTAAAGAACCTTCATCATGAATGTATATGTATGAATAGAATATGACCTTGAATATAGTAAAGAAGGTCATTTATGTGGAACCTTCTATAAAAGAGGTTATGATATCCTTGAAGTCGAAGCATTTAATGATATCCTTCTGTTGTGAATGGTGGACTTAGGGTTGGTTGGCTGGAACACCATGAAATCATCCTTAGGAAAGTCATTGAGCTATCCTCTTAACCATTCTAAAAAAAACCTTGGGGACTTCCTTGGTAAGGTATAGTATGATTTGGTTATGAACAAGATATGGTACCTCTTCATCTGTTCTCTCATTGAATTAATCTATGAGAACAAAGGCTAGTACCGAGCGAGTATGCTTGGGGAGTAGCTCTAGTTTTATGATGACGCTAGAGTAGAAGGAAACTATCAATATTCCTTAACCATGTGCCTACGTGGGTTGGGTCCTAGTTCTACCATTGGCAAGTAAAACACCCTCTACCGGAGTAGGGTAGACTATGGATTCTAGACATGTGGTGCACATGCTAGTGTTTGATAAGTACTATGAAGCTTAGGTAGTGGAATGGGACGTTATCTAGACATTCCACAACTAGGCATTGAATATATTGATGTGTGAGTTCCCTAGGTCTTATCCAAGACCATTATGTGAAAGTCCTTAAGTGTTGAATTTCTCTTAAATGGTCTAATGAATACAATGACTTAAGTAAAGATATGGTAATGAAAAGGAATCTATCTAGAGTATCTTCGAAGATTGCCTAGGTAGGCTTGAATAGGGTGTATGAGCATTGTCTTTGTTTTACATAGGTGAGTCTTACAATAATTCTAGGTATGGTGTTTAATTAATAAAATGGAAATAATCTTATCTTAGGTAGTCTAAAAGATATCTTTGGTGTGTGTGAAGGGATTGTATGGGCGGTCTCTTCGTAACTCACTCAAGTGAGCCTTAGAATCACCTTTGGTAGAAAGGTCTCATGTTTATGTGTTTTGAAGTGTTTTTTGATGTTATATTGTGGAATGTGTGTTATATATGAAGTTTGTATAATATGTGGTTCTGATACTTGTGTTATGAAGTTTTTCTAAAAAAGAATATGTTGCATACAAATTTCCCTTGATTTTATGCATTATGTCATACTTAGTATATGCAATGTACTAATTCCATACATGTATCTATCTCTATAGGTGTAGGTGGCAATTGAGAGGCATCTTAAATAAAAGGTTGGAAACTATGACTCTTTCAAGCAAAGTTGGGGTATGTCCTCACTTGATTCGAGGACAGTATTATCTTTAGATTTCTTTGTCAAAAGTATTGCAATAGACTAAGTATTTATTTATCGATTATATGGACCACGTCCCAAAATATTCATGTGCCTAAGATGGTTACATTGAGACTTAGCCTTATTCATATGTTTTCACGAATGATATTTTCAAATATAATTCGCACGAAAGGTTTAAATTCTTCACTACTTTTCATACATGTATGCTATGAGTGATGTCTAAGGGATTGTACAAGACCTCTGAGAGGTCTAGTACGCCATGTCACAATTTGATGGAATGCCATATATTCTAGGGTGTACTCTCGGATTGTGAAAATATTGGTATCAGAGCATAGGTTATTAAAGTTAGTAGGAACCCAAAAAGTCTCTATAAGCCCTGTCTAGTAGAATCTTGTTCATCGATGTTAGTCGCGACACATCTATGAGCGAAAGGATATAGGACGATAGAGTTTCCCTTCTTGTCTACTCTTGTCTCGTGCCGTAGAGTTAAAATTTTTGAATGTCCTTCTTAATTTTTTTGTTGTGTCTATAGGAGATTTCTACTAGAAGAATAGTCGCAAGAAGGTTGGAAGAAAGAGTTCAAGAGGAAGCTCCTGAAGGTGGACTAGCTCCACAAGGAGTTCAAGGTCCTCAAGATGCTCAAGTCCCTCCCCAAGATGATCAAGTCCCTATTGGAGTTAAAGGTAATTAGGTTTTGGTGGTTCCCCCGAATGACGAATAGGGAGATTAGGGATGCTCTTCTTACCCTAGCCCGGGCTATGACAACTCATATGACTAGAGACATTGGACCTAGAGTAATTGCTTTGGAGAGTACCATGATCTCTAGGTTGAAATACTTTATGAGGATAAATCCTCCTATTTTTTTAGGCTCTAAGGTAGGAGAGGATCATTAAGAGTTTCTTGATGGAGTGTATAATGTGTTGAGTGCCATGGGGGTGATTTCTAGGGAGAAGGTGGCGTTGGCTTCATACCAATTGAGGGAGGTTTCTCAAGGATGGTACACAAAATGGAAAGATACTAGGTTTTTTGAGTTGAGTCCTATAGAGTGGGAAGAGTTTAAGGAGGCTTTCTTAGGAAAGTACATTCCCCCGTGAGAGGAGGGAGGTGAAGATTAAGGAGTTCATTAACCTTAGACAAAGGAACATAAGTTTGGAGGAGTATTCTTTGAAGTTCACCATGTTTTCTAGGTATGCTCCATCTTTGGTGTCTAACCCTAGGTATGAGATGAATAGGTTTGTGATTGATGTTGCGACCTTGTGAAAGAAGAGTGTCGTAAGGCCATTCTTCATAATGATATGAACTTGTCTAGGCCTATGGTGTATGCTCAATCTATTGAAAAGTCCAAACTTAGTAGGATCTGAAGGAATTTGAAGGTGATTTGGTCCATTGAAAAAAACGAACCTAGGTTTAAGAATAAGGATCCAATGCATGATGTACCTATTTCTGTTAAGGTCAAACTTCAGTGTGGTAGTGGTTCTTAAGGTAATATGCCTGCTTGTGTTACTTGTGGGAAAAAGCACTATGGAAAATATCTAGTAGGTACCGATGGTTGCAGTAAGGATGGTCATAAGGTGAGGGATTGTCCTACTGTTGCGGCTAGAGGAAGAGAGGTCAAGCAAGATCATCCTAACGCTCTGGATAGTGGTGCTCCAAAGAGGAATCACTTCTATGCTCTTTGAGGTAAAGGAATAAAGCTGAATGAGGATGATGATGCCGGTAAGTCATAATTTCTCTCTTGTGTTGTGATGGGTTAATTCTAAGTGGGAGAGTATGGTGAGTAGTGGAGTTGTGATTTGTTGTCTCTTCTCTTCTATTCTATTCAAGCTTGAGAGATAGAATGTCATAGAGGATGGAAGCATTTTTCATGTTGCATTGTGTTTTAGGAGTCTTTTTGAAATTAAATCTCATTGATTCCTTGAATTGTGCATTTTAAGAATTTTTTTATGTTGTAAAATAAGTTAATATGGTTTAATCTCTTATATTGTCATGCTTCCATCATAAATTGGTTATATATTGCAGTAAAAAATGCTTTAGAATAGTTCACTATAAGGATTTTTGAATTTCGACAAAAAAGTGTTGTTTGAAAATGGTTATAATGTGTATAAAATTGATATAAATGATCATTATAATGTGTTGACAAGGAGTTCATCCTAATTGAAATGAACGAATGGGAGTCTCATTGCATAATGAGTCATAGATTAGTTTCTATCTTCATGTTGTGTTTTGAGTCTCTTAATTTTGTGAAATTGATGTTTATCCTATGTATGAGTATTGTGTATTGTGTATTGTGTGGAATGGTTATGTTCTACTATTCTTGGTTTATAATGATGTTTATAGGAAGTTTCTAAAGTTGGGTGATTTTTTTGGAGGTCAAACATCCAAGAACGTCCATGGCGTTCGAAATATATGCCATGAGACGTGCTTGTACATTTAGGTGTGCCTTTGCATATTTTACGTGTTCGTTTTGGTTGAAATTGATGTTAAGGGTTCCTAAAATGTGTATGAGTATATTTGGGTTGGAAGAGTCCGGGAAAAACTCCCCAAGGACCAACCAAAGCTTCCTTGAGTAGGAGCCAACTTTTAACCAAAAGCTATAAAAACCAGCCCAACCAAGGGGAGGCAATCAACGCCCAGTAGTTCAGTCGACGCCCCGTCGTTTGCGCCGTAGGTTGAAACTTAGTGGCAGGAGCTTGTCCTCCAATTTGGAAAGTCTTTCACCCAAACCACGGACTAGCAAGATGGTCCGTAGGTGGGTCTAGAGGCGTCGATTAGGGGCCGTCGACCGGCTTACATTTTTTTTCAGCAGCTTGGCCTATTGAAGGGTAAGTTGGGTATTTCACCTAGTGTTTTACAAATGGTTTGGGCGGTTTATTAAGGTTATTATGAGTATTTTAAGTATCTTTATAAGTCTAGAACCCTTATGAAATTCAAAATTAAAAATAAAAACCCCAAACCCCAAGCAAGAACTCTCTAGACCACCACTGAAGCTTGAAGGGAGCTTGGAGCTTGATTTCTCCATCAAATCTTCTTAAATTTCATGGTATAACATCAATTAAGGTGTAACACTCCGGAATTCCCATGAATTATACTACAGAATCGTCAATTAAGTAATAGTTAAACTGATGTTTCCAGTCCAATATTAATGTAATAAATCAAGTTAGAAGAGGTTAGAGCCAAAAACACATAGAAAGACCTTGTTGTCTGGAAACAAGCTATATTGAACTAGTAGTCCCTATGTTTGGTGAAGGTTTGCGAGTTTCATATGAAGTCTAGAACTTGCAACAAAACTTTAAATAGGTAAAATATAGTATTAAGGGTCCAAACGTCCAGTAACGACTCCCCAAGGACACCCCAACTTTGATGAGCAGGCTACCAAAGCATCCTATGTGCAACCAATATGTGGAGTCCCTTGCGCATCGCGCAACTAGCACTGGCTAGGAAAATTTTTCCTTGCGACCGTGGACTTTACGAGGCTCACTGCCTCAACCCTAATTTCAAAAAAAATTTGATATTTCCCCCTCGATGCGCAACCACTGTCCTGATTTGTTCACGTCGTTTAAAGTCAATTTGACTTTACAAAAAGATCCAATTAAGTAAGGGGTCTTTTCAGTAATTCAAGGGACACATATATATTGGTTTTAGGTTAGTTTTAAGTCAATTTCACTCATTCAAATCAAATCCCAAATTAAAACCCAAAAAGCTCTCACCTCTATCTAACTTTCTCTCTCAACTCAACCACCAATAAATAATATTGGAAGCTTGGATAAGAAGGCCAAGTTCTCAACTTTTCATCTCAAATTTTGTTGATTAAGCTTCATTAAGGTATGTGTATCTTCACTCTTGGGGTTCCTTTTCCCCCAAGAGGTCATCTAAAAATTGATTTCTACATCACCCAATTCTTAGAATTTTTCTCTACAAATGGGGTTTCTTCTAAACTTGAAATTGATGATTGATTATGATTAATTTTTATTTCCTATGACTAATTTTGATGTTGATTAATGGTAATTTTGTTTGATTTATGTCCTTTCACCAATTCCCTCAGATCTTGGATCTTGCTTGTGAAATGATAGGAATTAAAGAATGTATTGATTGTTAGACTTATTTTACCTATTCTAATTGATTCATGGACTGACTAGGTAATGGATTGTTGGTATTGGATCTACTACTTGAAGAATTCATGATGAACCTTTTTTCCCTAACCCTAAAGTATGAATTGAAGTTAATTTGGATAGTGATGATACAACTAAATTAATTATTGTATGATGTTATTACACTTATTATTGGATGAAATTTGTTGGTTGATGGTAAGACCATGGATGATGGCTTTTGATGGAGAATTTGTAAAACCTTGTGATCTTAAATCTTTACTTCAATTGTGATGGCTTGTTCTTGAGGATGAAGTTCAATTGAAGTGTATCTTGTGATTAGATTAAATAGGTGCTGATATGATGATGCAATTGAAATGTTTTTATTATGTGGATTGTGATATTATGATTATGATTTAATTATATAAGGTTGATTATAAATTGCCTATAAGCCTTACTATGACCTGATGATGAAAATGTGTTAATCTCACATATGAGAGTTGTGCAAAAGGATGTTCTCATTCAATTCCTATTGATATATGATTATGAAAATACAAGGATTTAGTCACCTATGACCTACACTAAGTTATTATTGTTAAAGAAAGACATTTCAAAAGGGAGTCTATCTTAGCACCAAGTGAACTAGTAGTAAGGAGTGTCCCTTCCCAAGTAGGGAAGGTAGGTTCATTATTGTACTATTCCAAAGGCATAACGAGGTCTCAAACATGTATCCTAGTTCTTTAACTATGTTTCCCCCATAGGAATACTAGCTAGTGGATCCACCTAGATATTATGTTCATGTATTGGTACTATCTTGTCAAGTAGTCCACCTTCTTTCGGTGTAGGGTTCCATGACACTAGATTTCACATTAGCTCATGTGGTCTATGTTGGTTAAGGCAAGATATTCATGAAAGTAAAATGAAGTAATAAAGTGAACTCTAAATAGGAGGACTTAAGGGGTTTGACTTAGTCTAGGTAGGGGTATGGGACTCTACCTATACATTACACTAGTTGGCCTTGAGGGAAGTCCTAGGACGATGTTCTTATGTGCTTATGCTCTTATAAAGTGAATCATATGCATATGATGACTTTACATATTGATGATACAATATGATTTTGATTTCACTTATGAACATGTTGTTGGTATATATTGCTAAATATAATGATAAATACTCATGATATTATGTTATGTGGAGTTAGACATTATTTTTGGTCCTTTGGTTGGTTTACTTGGTTAAGTATGGTTATAGGGCTTCACTTGGTTGTTGCACCAGTAGGCTTGATAAGGGGTTATGAGTAAGGGTTTTACTTATGTTATAATGTTATGAACCCTTGAACATGCTTTGTTGTTATAACATGATATTAGAGTTGATTTGGCTATGAATTCTAATATTTTATACACATGTTGACTTGATTTAACTTGATGATGTTGGTCATTTGTTTTAATGCTACTGTCTTATAGAATATGTGATTATTGTCTTATATGTGTTCTTGATTGTTCATAAGGCTTTTCAAGTAACATGGCATGGTTTCGAATTAATGTCTTTTTTAGCATGATTTCTAAGTTGTGTGTGCATATGTTTCCATAATTATTACAAGTGATGTAATAACCCCTATTTCTCCCTTTTTCCCAAACATTAGGTTCCGTTCGTTGAAGGGCTCGTGGCAAATTTTCAATGAAGGCTTCGATCATTTCTCAAAGTTTGGGAATGTCCTCAAGATGCGAGGATGATGCCTTTTCTCATTCTACCTATGTGACTTTCTATAGTCTAATGACATTTGTTTCACTCTTATTGTTCAAGAAATTGTTGTAAGCCCTCAGTGGCAATTATACATTGTGTAAGGGCTATGCCCGAATTGTTCTATTCTGACGTATATGGTTTTATAAAATACATCTCTATTTGACTCTATATTGTGTATGTTGTATATGTGACAAAAAAGTAGAAGCCTAAATAAGCTTCCTATATGAAAGGTCTAAGTAAATATATTATGTGTAAGCGAGAGATCTATGTAAACCTCACGATGTAGATGTAGATGAAAAGGTTTAAATTTCACGCAATTTTTAACCTATGATATGTAATGATGAATGCTAAGAGGATAGTCTTAGTCCTCTCCAAGGACGAAGATGATAGTTACGTCTAGGGGTGCTCCCCACATGTGACATAAGGTATGGTTTTCAACCTTGAATCTCTTTTCTTCAAGGAGTCAATCTTCAAAGTGTTTTTTCAAGACATTATAAAAGATGAACTTCTAAATTGAAATCTATCCATGGTTTTTTGAATAAAACGTTTTGAATCAAGTGTATTATGAATTAATTGATGTTAAGTTGATGATTCTAAGTTAAAAACTCTATGAACCCATGCAAATCATTAACTCCTTATGTTGACTATATTATGGGTGATTTGATCTTGTCTCTATACAATTGAATTCTTGTGTAGTTTTATTAGGGCTATTGAATTTTTGAAGAATTATGCTAGAATTGTAAGTAAGATGTCCTAAATCTATAAATTCATATTGTACTATCTTGGATTCATTGTATATTGTGATTATTGGATTGAATTAGTGATCATGGCTCTGATTAAAAGCCATTGTATATTGAGTTGTTTGAATTGGCTATGGATGAGAGTTGTGAGATTGGACCTAACCTTCTTTATTTGTGTAGTATTCTTCTCGAACTATGATGATGATTGGTATGGTTCACTTATGGTGGTGGTTCTATGTGATATACTTGTGAATACTTGTAGCCTTGTCGGCATTACTTTATGAATTATGATATTATCTTGTTTTCTCTTTGATATGTGATCATTGTAAAAGTCTATATGAGTTATGTGTATCAATGAAGTCATGTATTTGTTTTTCTAATTGTAAATAGGTGATCATGATAGGCTATGGTGATGCTTTATATATGTATACTTGATCTTAAAATGCGAATTTACTAGTCAACTATGTGACTATCAGGAGGAGTTACATTGATGATTCTATAGAAGTGTGTAGGATCACTTGCAAGTATACTAAGTTGTCGCTATGGGATCCTTGAATGATATGCTATATGTGATAATTTAAAGTATGTGTGTGTTGCTTTGGTAGACTAGTGTCCCTTACTTCTTACATGAAGAATATGAATATGAATCCTTTACTTAGTATGGTAAAGCACCTTCGTCAAGAATGCATATGTACGAATAGAATATGATCTTGAATATAGTAGAGAAGGTCATTCATGTGGAACCTTCCATAAAGTAGGTTATCATATCCTTGAAGTCAAAAGCCTTAATTGTATCATTCTTGTGTGAATGATGGACTTAAGGTTGGTTGGCTGGAAAGGGGTGCAATCATCCTTAGGAAAGACATTGAGCTATCCTCTTAACCATTATAAGGCAACCCTAGGGGACCTCCTTAGTAAGGTGTAGTATAATTTGGTTATGAACAAGATGTGGTACCGGTTCATATGATCCTTAATTAATTTACTCTATGAGCACAAATGCTAGTACCAAGTGACTATGCTGGGGGAGTAGCTCTAGTTGTATGATGACGCTAGAGTAGAAGGAAACTATCAATATTCCTTAACTATGTGCCTACATGGGTTGTGTCCGAGTTCTACCATTGGCAAGTAAAACCCCCTCCACCAGAGTCGGGGACTATGGATTCCATGCCTAGCTAGTATGGTCTATGTCGGTTATTTTCTATTGTCATCATGTGGTGTATATTCTAGTGTTGGATAAGTACTATGAAGTTTAGGTAGTGGAATGGGATGTTATATAGACATTCCACTACTAGGCTTTGAATATATTGATGTGTGAGTTCCCTAGGTCTTCTCCAAGACCATTATGTGAAAGTCCTTAAGTGTTGAATTTCTCTTAAATGGTCTAATGAATACAATGACTTAACTAAATATATAATAATGAAAAGGTATCTATCTAGAGTAGCTTCGAAGATTGCTTAGGTAGGCTTGAAGCGGGTGTATGAGCATTGTCTTCATGTTTTACTTAGGTGAGTCTTAGAATAATTCTAGGTAGGGTGTTTAATTAATGAAGTAGGAATAATCTTATCTTGGGTAGTGTAAAGGATATCTTTGGTATGTGTGAAGGGATTCTATGGGCGGTCTCTTCATAACTTACTCAAGTGAGCCTTAGAATCACCTTTGGTATGAAGGTCTCATGTTTATGTGTTTTGAAGTGTTTTTTGATGTTATGTTGTCGAATTTGTGTTATATGTGAAGTTGGTGTTATATGTGGTTCTTATACTTGTGTTATGAAGTTTTGCTAAAAAAGAATATGTTTTATACAAATTTCCCTTTTATCATGATTTTATGTATTATGTCATACTTAGTATATGCAATGTACTAATTCCATACATGTATCATACTTAGTATATGCAATGTACTAATTCCATACATGTATCTATCTCTATAGGTGTAGGTGGCAATTGAGAGGCATCTTGAAGAAAAGTTTGGAAACTATGACTCTTTCAATAAAAGTTGGGGTATGTCCTCACTTGATTCGAGGACAGTATTATCTTTAGATTTCTTTGTCAAAAGTATTACAATAGACTAAGTATTTCTTTATCGATTGTATGAATCATGTCCCAAAATATTCATGTGCCTATGATGGTGACATTGAGACTTAGCCTTATTCATATGTTTTTACGAAAGATATTTTCAAATATTATTTGTATGAAAGGTTTTAATTCTGCACTACTTTTTATACATGTATTCTATGAATGACGTTTATAGTCTGTACAAGACCTCCGAGAGGTCAAGTACGCCAAGCCACAATTTGAGGTAATATCATATATTATAGGGTGTGCTCTTGGGTTGTGACAATGTTATCGTGGAGCAATGACTTACGACATTCTTCTCCAACAAAGTTGACATACCCGTCACAAATCTACTCGTCTCATCCCTCGGATCCTCCCCCATAGATGGATCATACTTGGATGGTGTAGTAAATTTTGAAGGCGTACTCTTGAACACTCATTCTACCTTCTCTAAGGTTAATGAGTTCTTCCCCCTTAGCTTCCCTCAACTCTCAGGGATAAAACTTTTAATTAAATACTTTCTTAAACACCTCCGTATCTATGAGATTCACTTCTACTGGCCTATTTTTGTTCCATTGAGTATATTAAACCTGACCATCATTCTTCAATTTGTAGGCGGCTAGCTCCGATTTTTCTACCGAAGTTACCCTACGACATCAAGTATCTTGTAAACCTCATCCACAAATTCTCGAGGATTCTCCCCCACTTTGGAACCAAGAAACTTGGTAGGCTTCATTCTAATAAAGTTAATCAATCTAAATGCCATGTAATTCACATTAGGGTTCACAAGAGTCCCTACATCTCTATTGGCTTGGGCTGTCATAGCTTGGGTCTATTTGTCACGGTTTGGGCCAACATTAGAAAATACAACTTAACCTCCACATCCTCCACAGTTGGAGGATTAATTGGAGATTGATTACCTTGAGGATCTTGGTTCACTTGAGGAGCTTCTTCATTGACATTATCCCCATCAATTCTTTTTGTGTTGGCCCATCGTGTATTCATATTCTAAAGACACAAGAGAAGGGTTAGGAGAGGGACTATACAGAGTTAAACTCCATGACACGACTTAAGATTAATGAAAGAACTGTAGTTTTCTAATATCTTATATCCTCTCATTTATTAATGTGACACGCTTCACACTATGAATGAGACTCTACTTGACGTGGCTTATGAGACATCATCCTAGAATCATTCTAAACCTTGTGCTTTGATACTAAGTTTGTCACGGCCCAGGGGTACCCCTTAGATATAAAAAGGTGTACTCAATCCCAAAAGGTCTCATACAAGTCCCTTAGTATATTATAAACATAAGATAAAAGAAATGATGCGAAATTTTTAAACTTTATCCATACCATCAAAAAGTCCTTAATAAAATAAAAGGGAAAACTAACTTTAATCAATTAGCCAATTATTACAATTTTTGAATCAACAATAGGGCCACACCCATTTCAATATATTCCAAAACATAAAATGACTAAAAAAAACTACGAATGACTTGAACGTCCTCAAAACTTGAGGACTCACCATAGCTAGGAGAATAGTTGATCGAATGGTGACTTAATAGAGAATCACCTTGAGAATCAAAAACTAGACTTTGTGTAAAATTAAGAAAATATGGGTTGGCATAGAAATGCACTATGTATGATAGTCATGCAAAAAATTCCTTGAAACATGAAAAAAGGGATTTTTTTATTGAAAAGCATGCATTTACAAATTTTGAGAATTATAATGCACGTGTAGTGTAAAAGTATAAGTCACAAGCATAGTCAACATATCAACCATCATAGAATAATAGAACCATTTCATAAGTAACCCTAGGTTATACTTTTGCAATGTATAAATAAAGATACCATAATCCCATGTACATTAAGTACCACTTTAAGGCCACCATAACATACTTACCAGTATTTATTTTAGACAAGGATCATTCACATTTAATAAGTCATTTGAAGGAAAGCAACTCATAACAACAATCCAAGTTAAGCATTAATCATTTAATAAGTCATTATACATTTAAGGAACACACTGGAACTACTCTCAAAGACTAATTATGCCATGCATGGATGAATTCTCATAACCACAACCACACTTCATAGAGATTTTTGAGTAACCATAGTATATAAGTCATATTCTTGTTCATAATGGGAATAAGCCTTAGACAACTTATACCATGTCAGAAAATCATAGAATTTGGTTTCATGTCCCTCATCGAAAAGAGTTGGTCTACTTTCCTAAGGTAGAACCAGTAACACTAGCTTTGGTGGATCCACTAGATAATAACCTATGTTGACACATAGTTATGGGATAAAAAGGTTTTTACTAGAAACCCGACCTTACATAGGGAGAGCTTTCACCACACAATATCCTCTCGGTGCGAAGCATTAAATTCTCATGGAGTAGTAAATTATCTTTTAACATTATTGCATATGAAAGAGATGTTATTTTCCTAACGATTCAAGGTACATCATTAGAATATCTCATTGAGTCCTCATAAAAGGGATACCATTGGTCTATCGGTTAAAGGTTCATCATTACAAAAGTTCATTGATTTATCATAAAATGGGTACCATTAGCCTATCGATTCCAGACAAAGCCTTAGAATAATTCATTAGTCATTCATTAAATGGGTACCATTATTGAATCAAGGTCTATTAAGTCAAGATAACTTTTAATTACACAAGAAAGGGATGCCCTTAGACTACCGATTCAAGGTGTATCAAGTCAAGGTCACATTTAATCACACATAAAAGAGACGTCATTATCCTACCGATTCATTTAGGTAAGGAAACCCTTTCAAATTATCAAAGTTTCATTATAGTCATAATCACATTACTTTTAAAGTATTCACAAAGCATGTATATAAGCATCATGATTATACAATAATCTCATTATTTTCCTTTCAAGGACCATAGATTGCATTCAATCAACACATCTAGAATTACTACATTAGTAGTGAATGATAAAATTATTAATGTAATCAATTCATAAGATTCTACAATCATCAATCAATACCCACACTTTAAGATCCAATATCGTAAAATAGGGTAAGACATAGATTCATGAGTAATTTAACTTAAATTCATATAAAATCATAAAGATACCTATAAATAAAAATAATTTAATCATTTGAAATAAATTTGAAAGGAATCCATGAGATTGAAGTCAAACCCTAACTTTTGGGATTTCTAGTTTTTAAATTATTTCGGAAGGGCTCTATGGGTGAAGTGTACCCATAGATGAAAAGATATCATACCTTGATCTTTTTCTTCGTTCTCGAAATTCTAAAGAAAATATTTTTTGGGAAATTTGGTTATGGACTTGGGGTCTTAGGATTTATGGGGTGTATGAGGTGGTTAATGACTTTAAAAGTTTTATATAGGTCAATTGAAACAGTATTAACCGACCCTACATTAAACTATATTAATTAGGAATTTAGATAAAAACATTTACCTTGGCTGAACCTTGGGTAGATTGGAGGCACGACCCATGACCTAGGACCCACGGTCCGTGAGTGGGTCTATTGGGCGTCCTGCAGTTCCGTATGTGGTGGTTTGCATGTCCCCACTTGGAGTATTTCCCCTCGATCCTCTTCCATGAGGCGTGGATGGACCTATGACCCATAGGTCCCATATGTGGTTCCCTTCTTTGGGAAACTTTGGGCAGTTTTTGGGTTAGAATTTAGGGTCCTCCTCAAGGACTTTAGGTTTGTCCTTGGGGAATCTTATCTTGACTTTTAACCCCCAAACCATGATTTCTAAGTTTATTATAAAGTTTACGACTCTAACACTTACGACAAACTCTAGTTAAGCCTACTACTTTTTGGGGTGTTATAGTGGTGTTTAAGAGATGACAATTTATGGAGACCTGCCTGATTTAGAGGAGACGATAGTACACCCAGTCATTCAGACATCATTGACAGAAACCTCTAGGGCTAACATTAGCACATCTAAAGTTGTTGAGACTTTGGCCACTGATGCCCAATCCTAGAGGTGACCGAAGATATTGATGCCCCGACAGACGGAGTGACTAAGCAGATAAGATTACATGTTTGCCTCCCTCTCAGTTGATTTTATTTATTATGTGTTTTCAGTGGCATTTGAGGACAACTACTTTTCTTTTATGGGTAGAGTGAGGTACTTCCATACCTACCTCTTGTGATTACATTTTTTTCTTATCATTTTCATGGAAGTAACTTGAACAATTGTGACCCCTCTTTATCTATTCAACTCTTATTAAGTGTGTTTTGTTTGAATAGCCAACTTAGGTCAAAAGCCTATGTCGGGGGTGTGGTGAAAAGAAAACCTATATCAAGAACTGTGAAGAATCTCCACTTAAGAATTGGTTTTTAAAAATATGAAACCCCTCTATTGAGAAAAAGAAAAGAAGAAAAGAAGAAAAAAAAAGAAAAAGAATTAAAAAGTATTGAAATAAAGTAGTGGATGTTTCAAAAGAAATGAGGTATGTGGTATTCTATTTGAAGTTGAATACAAGGGTCAATTATGAAAATGATCAAAATATTGTAGAAAAAAAGAAAGGGATGTTCAGACCACACTTCATGATGGTAGCAGTCACTCAGACTATATGACCATACCTTTACATTCAGCCCCGTTACAGGCCTTGAAAATGAGGGAAAACCTATGGGTGAAATCATACATGTGTTCATCATTTCGAATGTGAGAGTCGTATGTGTTTTCGAAACTATATATTGTTGAAGAACATTGTGTAAATTAGGAATCATCTTTGTTGTGAGGGAATTTGAGTACCTTTGTTGAGCTTGAATTAACATTTGAATCAAGTATTTTGAACTTGAGCATCTTTGATAACGGTGAGTCGGAGTTTGAATCTTTGAGTGCACAATTGATCCTTACATCAGTAAATTAAGCGTTGTTGTGTTCATTCATGTCGAGTCTTATGTAGCACTATGTTAGACATCCTTTTTGAACTATTGATCTTGAGTTTTAATTGAGGACAAGCAAATGTATAAGTTGGGGGTGTTGACGAGTTCGAGGTTCGGACTCATTTAGGGATTTGTTTATATAGATTTAGAGTCCTCAAATGCTTAATTTGTCCCATAATTTGGTGTTAAATCCTTGTTTTTAAGGTATATGGATTGAGGAACAAATTAAAGGAACTAAAAAGAAAAAAAGGAACAAAAACAAGCTGAAGAAATAAAGAAAGACAAGCGTGATGATCGCCAAGAGCACTTGGCTAATCGCCGTGTGGATAGCTTGACCTCTTAAAGCTCCATTGTGCCATCTATAAGGTAAGAAACTAAGTCGGTGACAAAAATGAGCAGTCGGTGAATAGTAAAGCAGTTCTTCAAGGCAAACATAGATTCCCAAAGTTACAGAACTCGAGGATGTTGAATGATAAGGAGAAATGGTGATAGAAGAGGTCAAAGGGAGGCCCACTATGTGGTTAGTTGAGCCTGACTTACTTCACCAAATGGACCTTTGTGACCTATTTTTTGCGACTATAAATTAGATTTTAGACAATTTTTTACGCAGTTGAGTAAGTTCTAAGTGTGGAACAATACAATTTTAGCTCAAGTCACTTTTTTATTTTTTTTAAAATAATTTTTGATAGTTTTGGAAAACCTTAGAGATTCAATTTTTGGAGATTTTTGAATTGGGTTTCGAACATTCTGCATATTGAGTATTGTAAATAATAAATCTCTCTTACCCAATTTATGGCTAATCAATTCGGTAATCATTTTTACGGTGTCTTGATGTTTGGATAAAATCCCAATTCTTTTGGTGTGATCATGTGATTATAGGTTGAATTAGTTTATGGTTATTGTGAATTACTAGTTTAAATGCAATTTGAAGTGAGTTTAATTTGTGGTTTAATTTATGAATTGTAGTTGCAAATACAGTACTAATTTTGTGTTCTTGGCTTGCTCGGGAGAGGTTTTGGAGCTATGATTATTGATTAATGGTTTATGGGTATTGGGCTGAGAAGGGTTTAGCTCAAGAGATTGAATCCCAAACTCAATCCTCCCATTTAGATCGAAAGAGAGGATTAATTAAGGTATGGTCTGTTCTTCTTTTTAATGCTTCAAAGAAATCACCTGATTCGGGGTTGTTTTGAGAGAAAGTTATCTCCCCCCTTTTATGAGCCTACTCAATGACTTTTTGTTGTTTACCAGCAGTGTAACATTTCAAAAATTCAAGATGCGTCTAAAGCCTAAAATAAGTTTCATGAGGTATAGAAACTATTTTAAGTCCTATTCTAATGAATATATTCCATTTAGGAAGTCTAGAAACCAAAACGTCCATGACGTTCGGAAACTAGATCTAGGAGGTACTAGCGCATTTACCAATTTGACTAGCTTTTAGGAGTCAGAAATCCATGGAAATTGTGGAATGGTGTCTAATATTTTTTAAGTTAATTCATGTTGAAAACGTCTAGGTACGAATTCCCATGGACCAACCAAGGGCCCTTGACGAGGATCTTCTCACGTTGGAGTCAACACTGCCTGGGCAGTGTGCACCACGAAAGGGCAGTCGACGGGGCGTGTGTTGATCGATGGGGTGTCAATGCCAACCGTCGACCAACACTTGGCAAATTTTTTGAAGGAACTAAATTGTAGAGTCTCTTGTAAGAACAGTGGATGTGCAACACGGAAGGGCACTGTGACCGTCAACTCACAAACGGACCGTCGATTGGCGTCTCGTCTGTGAGGGTCCATTTTCCTTCACGTTTTTAGGTTGGGTTTAACTAATTAATTAGAGGGTTTTGTGGTTATTTAAGTATTAAGGGAATACTGATTTATTTAATTAATCCTCCATATAAAGACCCCAACTCCATTAGTCTAATTACAACTCTCAAAATAAAACTCTCTTCCTTCTCTATTCTTTCTCTCTCTATTGAAAGATACCATTGAAGACAAGCTAGGGGAGGGATTTTTGGGATCTAAAGGGACTATTTCACCATCAATTATTCATCAAACGTTGAGTTATGGGATCTAGTTCACCTTTGAGACCTCTTTCCTCAAAGGGTTCATTTTAAGTATTTTCAAAGAGTTGGATTTTCATGTGGGTTCTTCTCCATCTACAAAATTACGTTATGAATTAGTTTGTTTATGTTTTCTATTGGATAATATGAATACATTAACATGTATTCTAACTTAATTATAATATATTTTGATGGTTTGGTCTAGCCTGTAAAAGATTACCCTTAACCCTTAACCTTGGGTTGAATTGAGGGTTTATGGTAAGATCTTGACGATGAACTATGAAGGAGACTTGGTAAGTCTTATGAACTCTATATTTTACTTCAAATTGTGGTTAATTGTGATTAATTCTTGATGTTGCATTGGAGTATGCCTTGTATTAGGATTGATAGGGTGTTATGATGTTGAATTTAAATGTCTTGACTATGTTGTGAGGTTGATTAAGGCGTATATGTTACAAGGATGGTGATGACTACCAATGTGCCTTATTATGGGATGAATATGCTAATGTGCTAACCTCAGTTATATGAATTGTAATGGAAGGATTTTTACTCATCAAATTATTATTGAGCTATTGATGATGATGAATATACAAGGGGTAGACCCTATGACCTAAACTAAGATATAATTGATATTAAAGGCTTAAAGACATCTTAAAAAGGGACTCTAGCATAGAACTGAGTAAACTAGAGTGAGGAGTGTCCCTTCCCACATAGGAAGGTTGGAGAATTAAAGTACTCTTGAGATTGGAGACTACAATCCATGTAGCATAAAAATGGTCCCAACTATATCACCTAGTTCTTGAACTATTTTGCCCCCATAGGAATACTAGCTAATGGATCTATGTAGTTGCTATGATTTATGTTTTCGTACTACCTTGGCAAGTATTCTGCTTTCCTTCGGTGTAGGTTTTTAATGACACTGGATTCCACACTAGCTCATGTGGTCTATGTCTGTTAGGGAAAGATGTTCACAAAAGGTAAATGAACCAAAGGATTCAACTCTAACTAAGATAATCTAAGGGGTCTAACACTTAGTCTAGGTAGGGATATGGGACTCTACTTAAGCATTGCACTAGTTATCCTTGAGGGGAGTCTTAGGAGGATATTTTTATGTACGATTATGCTTATAATGCTATATGATATATATAAATATATGGTGAACTTGCACATAGTTGATATTATATGTAGATTAGTTCACTTATGAATATGTGTTGGTTTATATGGTTAAAGTAAGATGATATGTATATCTAAATTCCATGTTATGTGAAGTAGGATGTTAGTCATGATTCTTATTGGGTTACTTGATAAAGTAAGGTTATGGGACTTTACTAGGTCGTTGCACTTGTTGACTTGATAGGGGTTCATTCGTGATGGAATTGCTTTGTTTATAATAAATTGCACTCTTATTCATGCTTATTGTTAATATGACTTGATGATAGAGTTACTTGAGTATGTATTTACTTATATGGTATGAATGGTTGACTTGAGTAGACTTGATGTTGTAATATTGTGATGAACATGCCTATGACTTAATGAATATGCAATATTGATTGGTATGGTGTTGTTGAATGTGAATAAAGGTTTTAAATGAAAAATGTATACTGTATGAAATGCCCCCTTTTTCTTAGCATGTTTTTCATGTATGTGTGCATATGGTCTAATACTTAGTAAAAATGACGTACTAACCCCATTTCTTCCTTTTCCCCAATATTGTAGGTTCCGGTTGTTCAAGTCTTTTGGAAGGCGACATGAAGAAGGCTTGGATCTTTTATTCATCAAAGTAGGGTTGGTCCTCAATTTCCGAGGGCGATGCCACTATCTAGATTGTGGAGTTGTTATATTTTAAGACTCTTTAGTTTCTTTATTTTAAATTGAGTGATATACATTTGTATGACCTATATGTGGTCTTATTTGATTGATGTATGGGTTAGGCCCGAATTTGATATCTCTTAGTAGATGGTTATGAGATGAGACGATTATGATGACTACGATATTTTCGATATATATTTATGTGCAATAAAAGTACAAGGATATGTAAGGTTCCCATGCGAAGGGTCTATCTATACTTGATACAAATATATATTATGTGTATGTAGAGGTCTATGTAAACCTCCAAGTAGAAGAAATGAATTTTTTTAAATTTTCCACTAAATTCAACCTATGAATGTAATGATGTAAACTAAGAGGCTAGTCTTAGTCCTCAAAGAGGAGGACGACACAGGTTACGTCGAGGGGGTAAACCCAGATGTGACAAGTACTTTCATTTACCTATGTATATCGTAATTTGCCTAAAATTGATCACATCTAGAGAATTTGTCTCCTTATTGTTATTTCAAAGTTTTGTGACTACTTGTAGTTGATAATTAAAACCAAAACCCCCATCTAACATACATGTCACCCCTTTAATTTAATCAATGTATTTTTTTGATAATTTATATTCCTATGGATGATTAGACCATGTTTACACTTCCAAATTGAATTTAAAACATGTACCACTCTCTATGGCCTGTGGATTTTGACCTGAACTCTGTTGTTTGCTTTTATACTTATTTACGATCGTTGACACCTAGAATTGGAAGAGGTGTGCTTGAAACATCCACAAAATTTACTAAAAGGGGTGGCACTATGAAATGTAACCGTTAAAATAAAACTTCAAAACTTCAAAACTTCAATTAATTAGCAAGAAATCTAGGGGTACGAGTATTGAAAGTTGATGTCACATAGGGGTTATTGTGCCGCTCAATATGCTAAACATTCGTGCATAGACTAGATTATCTTCAAGACACTAATCTTATTTTCATCGCATAACATCAGTTTGTATAATCTATTTTAGGTCTCATCTATATGCATAACTAAACCTCATTTCCATACGTTATCTACATTTTGAGTAGAGTTATGGTAAATATATGAGCAAAATCTCTTTTTTCACAAAACTTAGGAAGATCAAAATCTAAATTGATGTAACAAACTAATTCCCACTCCAAACAATCTGTTTTCATTATTAACCAGAGATCGAAAGTAGGATTAAGTTAGCAAACATAATGCATATATATCTTTTTTCACAAGGTAAAATATCTTATACACAAGTGCTCCACAAAATTCACTATTCAAAGATCTCTTTTACACTCCCCTTTGGGATATTCAAAATTTGGCCAAAAATTCACTTTATGACCAACTCGATGGTGTTAGTTGGGCACACCTTTCATAATCGGTGGATTTTCGTATGTTCTTTGCCTTACTTTTCTTTTCCTTCAGGCTTAAGGTATTTGAATTTAAATTGATGAACTCATTTGAATCTACCATTTCATGCTCGATGGATCAGCAAGTACCATATTAGTTGACCTTTTAAGCCTTCATATGTCATTCAAGTCAAGTCACCTTAGGTGACAATCATTAGTCTGCCCATCAACTTTGGGGAGTCACCATTTTATTTGAAGTTAACCAAGCTGCCTCAATTAATTCAAGTATTGAGTACTGTAGATTTGGGGAAGGTCGTGCTTGCTGTGCAATCCACCTTTTTGATAAGGCAATTCATGACGTTGATTTTACATTTTTTTTCAATGTTTTTGGTCTTTCCTCCAAGTATTTATCCTCTCCTTGTTTTAAGCCTTTATAGCCACTAATCATTTAAATATCATCTAACTAGGACATAACTAGGTATTGATTACACTAATTTTTCAACTAAAAAGACCTCAAATGAGTGGTAATCTACCATTCATCAATGGCCAAAAGGGGGGAGGGGGTTGAAATAAAAGTCCTAGTTGTTGGGGTCATTATTCTATAATCTTGTTAATGAGATAACTTGGGGTAAGTATATTTCTCAATCAATACAAAATAAAAAGGCTTATTTTTAAAATAAAATTAAAGGTAATCTACCATTCATTAATGGCCAAAAGGGGGGAGGGGGTTGAAATAAAAATCCTAGTTGTTGGGGTCATTAAAGGAAAATTATTCTATAATCTTGTTAATGAGATAACTTGGGGTAAGTATATTTCTCAATCAATACAAAATTAGAAGGCTTATTTTTTAAAATTAAATTAAAGGTCTTTGAGTTTTCTGAATACTTAATAGTTCATTGATCCCATACATAATATAAATTGAAGGTCATTTTAACGTGGACTATTTGGAAAGAATATAGGTTTAGATCGGTAGGTTTGCCTCCTATAAATATGTTCAAGTCCAAAAAATAATTTTATATATTTCTTGAGGTAAGGGTTTTCAAAGGGGGCTTGTAGGGTTCTTAGAAAAAAGATGACTTTTTGGAAAAATTTTCTTGATTTTAGCTTGTCCCAAGTATTGGAATTTTTCCTCGTGTTGAAGGTTTCAGGAGGATGTCTTTTTCTAATTATTTTATGCTATTAAAACATTTCCATATTTAGGAATTCATTCAGGTATTTATTTTTCAGCTATTTCTTAAGGTAAAGATTCCTTATCTCTCTCATATGAAATTTGTGAAATTAAATCTGAGGAAGATATTCTTATGTGAGGTTTTGATTGGAGTGTCATTTCTTAGGTGTTTTGCTCTCACGCTTTCTTGGATATGTTAATGTCAGATAATGAGTATTGGTACTGGAATCATGTTTGAGTAGTAAGTTTCCTCTTTAATGTCCCCCTAATATTCTTCCAATTATCTTATTATATTTTTTCAATTATCGAGCCACGAGATAGTGATGAGAAGTCATCGATCTAGGTAAACAGTATGTCATATTGTATTGTTATATGGATGGAGGTTGGTACTTGAGGGTTTGTGTGTGAAATGACCATGAAGGTCATTTTAGGATACCTTAATAAATTATTATTTTACCCCCTCCTAATAGTTGCTTCGGGTCTTGGTTGAGCAGTTTGTGAAATTGGTTATAAACTTTAATTAAATAGTTGTGAGTTATGAATGTTTTAGGATGATTAAGACTTAGATAAATTAAAAGTGATTTTTGGTATCACCTAGAGCTACAAGTCTCAGAATAGAATTCTTTTAGTTCCATCAACTCTAGAATGCAAAATTTGGTCTAGGACTGTTGTTGCTCTCCATTTTAGAGCCTCTGTGAGGAATTGAGCCGTTGAGCTAGATGTTTAGGTGAAATTAACCATAAGTTCACTTTAGTCAACATTTGGAGTTCAGACACTCGAATTAGGTTTCTAATGATTCCATTGGATTTGGAGGATGACTTTATGCCTAAGAAAGATCCTTGTTTAATTTTCATCGGTTTTGACGACAGTTTTATATTTTTATGTGAAAGTTAGTTGATTATGACTTAAACAGGTTTCAATCAAGGAGACCTTGAATCATATTTTCATGGTTTCATTAAGTCTCGAACGTCGAGTTTAGGTGGGTAGCAGATCTAGTTCGCATACTCAAGGTTCTTAATGAATAAGGTTTATTCAATAATCTTTGTTATGTCTTGGTTTTGCTGATGATGTTGTCTGGTGCATGTGATTTTATTCATCATCAACGCGGGGACATACCTTGAAATCGCCAAGTTGTTTATTTTCTTATGTGTTATGATTGCATAGCCATCGAGTCTGGATCATCGCGGTATAATCGAAAATCAATTTTGTTTTTACAATTTACTCTTCACAACCATGAAGTTTGAGGTCGTGATCATGAAGAGTAAATGTGACCTAAATAGTGTTCTTTTAGAAAAATGATGTTTCATCCCAATTACATTATTTTGAATATTGGTAGCTCGATAAAGGCGATACTAAAGTAATTTATTCAAGATTCTTCAATTGGGTAACAATTTTCAACTCTCTATCTTTATTTCTCACTAAAACTTTTCATGATTTTGCTACATTAATTATTGTTTTTGAATTCAAAAAGTTGGGATTTTAATTTAAAGTTTACGTTTATAAAAAATGGTGATTTAATATTGATTTAACTCATTTTTTATGTGGTTTTCACTATTAAGTTTTAAAATCCTTGTGTAATGCTATTTTGTATTATTTTCCATATTCAACCCTAGCCTTTAGAATTTGATTTTTTGGTTGATTTTGACCCCAATTTTCAATAATATAACAGTTGTCTTTGTTGAATGCTCATTGTGATTCTATATTTTTTAGATTATGTTGATTTGGAGACCCATTGAAGAGGAAAGGTTTAAACACCGAGTTGATTGTTTGCTCTTTTGAGGCAAGTGAACCTTTTGATCCTTTGCTAAGTGTATTGAACCTTGTATGTTATTGTATGGTTGGGTAGAAAAAGGTCAAACTTTTTACATGATTAATGTGAGTTGTGAGTTGTCTGAACTCTCCCCCATAACAATGGTCAATACTACTCCCACAATATACTTGCTATTATGTTTTAAGAAATATACTTATGTAATGGTTTGAGATTAGTGCTAAAATTACTTTAGCTAAAAATCTATCTTGGAAATATCAATTTCCCAGCTTGCTTCATTTAGAAAGTTATTTCTCTTTAACTAAAAACTAGTTCGAAGGCTCTTTGGAATCGCAGTTTCTCTTCTTTTAAATATGTAAACTTTTTTAAGTTCTTTTTGGAATACTTAGTTGCCATATTTTGCTTTTAAGGAAGACATCACTTTTCTCTAAGCTGAACTCGAGCTTAAGTTTTAAATGACACTTAAATCATTTTTGAAAGACTTATGAAACTTGAAATGAAATTCTCTTTCTTATATTTTGTCCTTACTCAAATTGATATTTAAGTCTAAGAAACAAGTTCAGAGTATTTGCAAAAGACTTCATGAAAAGACTTTAAGAGATATCTAGACTTGGCTCTAACTTTCCCTTGAATTTGGAGTTATGGATTCAAGGTTGTAAATTTGTGTTTCTGGAAGATTTCAATATAATTTAAAGTCATTTAGAGTAGTTAGAATCATTAGGTAGTGTTAAAACACCGTAGAAGAGTTTAATCAGACTGAATCACGAAAATTAGGCGAAAAACACCGATTTGGGCGCGATTGGGACGCGCCACACCAGACCAATATGAGGCACCGTTACTGCAGGCGCCGCGTCTAGTGCTTCCTTTATGCGTCTGAATGATTTTATTCTCCTGTTTTCTGATTCTAAATCGCTTAAACCTCCATAGTTCTTTCCCAAAACCCTTAGGATTATTAATATCTTTAATACCCAATAGATCTAACTCAAAAAATAACCCAAAATTAAGAATCAATGCAACAATAGGCAATTAACAACCCAATCAATTAAGAATTTAACCATGTTTTCAAGTACTTCACTATTCTCATTCAACCAATTCGAAAATCAAAGGATTGAAGCAGATTGGTGTGTCTGTGGACTTACTCAACACTATGATCTCACATACCTTGATAGGAATCACCCACGATGAATTGCACTCGCAAACCTTGGCATTCTTGGTGAATCCTTGACTTTTTCCCCTTTTCTTCTTTTTTTCTCTCTTCTCCAAGCCCTAAGCGTGATTTTGATTTTCTAATCTGAACTAAAACTTGTTATTACCCCAAATAAACCCCGAAAATGAAATATAAAATTAGTTAGTTAAAAGACTAGTTTTCCCTTCCTTAAATCCTGATTGGGACTTTACTTACCTCAACAGCGCAACTTCCGATAGGCATATCTCCATCATACAATATTAAAATTTTGCAAACTTGGCAGCGTTGGAAAGGTCGCTACAAGGGATGGCATATCAAAAACCTTCTCAAACTCATCCTAATCTAGAAGTCATGACCTTTTGAAAATGACCAAAACTCACTTTCTTAAATTAGGCAATTTTTAAGATTTTTTCTTTTCTTTTCGAAAATGAATATATTTAGTTTCTTTGTTTAATTCTAGCTAATTCAAATTTGTGAGATGTTGCAGAAACTTCATTTTGTTCTTTCATTCTTATCGTGTGTTGTTATTTTTATTATTATTGAGTTGTCACGTGTTATTTTAATAGATAGCTAGGAAGAGATCTAGTCTTCGTGGTAGAGGAGGGATGGTCATCCTCGAGGAAGTTCTTGAGACCGCAACTTAGTGTAAGGGTAAAATTTGAGCTAGGTGTAGAGGTCATTCCTGTGGGTGGCACCAATGAGAGGTCGTTGTTAAGATGCCTCTTTTTAGCCAAAGATTGATGTTAGAAAGGACCAAGTTGTTCATATTATGTTGTTGCATCGTGTCTCCAGGTCACTTTTTTGAGAGTGTTGTGTATGCTCAAGATCTTCACTAAGAGTTGGGGAATGACAGGCACAAATGATGGTTTGTAAACTAGGTTACAAGCTCAAACCCTAAATCAATGACAAGCTCTAGTTTTCCAAAGTTCAGTGGGAAACTACAAGGGGTGTTATGGTTAAGGATAATCCTTTACTTAAAATTGGAGTTTAGGGTGTATCGTTGCTTGTATTGTTGGACATGTATGAGTTTCTAACTATGTGTAAAGAATGGAAAATTAATCGAGACCGTTGGTTTTCCAGAGTTTAATGGGGTTAGTTATACTAATATTTAGTTATAAGGGTTGATTAGGGAGTGGTGGAGAATCTACTTGGGATCTATACTAGTTAGATCTCCACTAGTTACATGAGATATGTTTGCTCATGCCTTCTATGACTGCTTCGTCCCTTTGAGTGTGAGAGAAGGTTCAGTTTTGAGAGCTTAAGGATGGATAGCATATCTTTTGAAGAGTATGAAACTCGTTTCTACCAATTATCCATATATGCCTTGGAGATTATTCCTAATGATGGCAAGAGGACCTGTAGATTTGTGAGAGCGTTGTTATATTCTATTCATATGGTTTTGTGGATTTTATCTCATTAGAGGGCTTCCTTTTTGTTCATAATGAGTTCCGCCCAATAAGTCAAAGTTGATGGAGTAGGAGGAGTTCGGGCGCTAAGAGGGCACACACTTCAGGTTAGTTTCTATTAGTATACGAATCCTTCAGAAGGAGTAGTTCCTTCTAGCATTAGGTACTAGTTTATATGGCTGTGAAGCATCTTAGGGTGTTTAGAAATCTTATAACCCTATAGTTAGATTCAGAGTTCTCACAGTTCAGGAAAATGGTCTGCAAGGCAAAATAATTAGAGTGGTTTCTATTGTTCATCATCGTGATCATTGTACCAAATAAATTGTTATGGTTTTGGAGAACTAGATCATCTCTTGTAGTTGGTGCTACTCAACGTACAAGAGGATCCTCATCTAGTTCTTTAGTTCAGCCTAGAGGACCTGCACCTTTTATTAGAGGTCGAAGTAGATATCAGACTGGCAAGGGTTTGTCATACTCGTGGTACGGGTGCTAGCTTTGCTATGGCTAAGTAGGGAAAAGGTAGAGGTACTATTTCGGCTCTAGGTGATAAATGGGTCTAATGTTACTTTTTCCAGAGATGATGATCCAATTGAAGCGGTAAAACCTAGAACTCAACTTCTAAGTGTAGAAGAAGTACATGGAAACAACTAAAAAATTAAATAAACACCAAATATCATGATCCATTGTCATAACTATACTACCAATCAGACATTCATTTTTTGTCACTGTCAATCTTATTCTAATCCTTACATCTAAAGAGTTGCTTCAGGGGATAATATTTGAAGACCCATATACTCACCTTAGTATAGTTATCAACATTTGTAACATTAGAGTGGGTAGTCTAGACTTAGACATGAACGTAACCAAGTTATATGTGTTCCCATGATCATTGACTTGTGATTCTACAATTTGAATATTTGAGCATCCATATAACATAATTACCACATGGGAGGAGCTGTACTTAATGTTCTTGGAAAAAATACTTCCCGTTGTTAAAGAAGTTGAAGCTTAAAGATAAACTCAACAACTTCATGGATCTACCTAGGGAGTCGGTTAGTGATTTTTCATACGAATTTATATGATTCTTGAAAATTGTATGGATCCACCAAATTAATGATGAGCAACTCAAGGATTACTTCTACCGAGGACTGGATGATAATGGAAAAAAGTACTAGAAAACTATCACATAAGGATCATACAGGGCTAACTTTTTTCAACAGATTGCATAGAAGCTTGAAAAGATTTCAAACAATGATAAAGCATGAAACGCTAGAACTTTAGTCACCGCAAATAGATCTTTTTTGATACAAGATATTTATGATCAAGATAGTGAATATATACATGAATAGGTGGTGCAGTTGCTAAAAAATGTCAGATTATTGTTGAAACATTATTGGGGGCATTGATAAAGATACTACAATCAACTACCAGAAAAGAACACAACCTCAAGATGATCATAAATATATATACACTCATAAAGAGGATGTGAATTTTGAAAATGAGCGAGGGGTTATGGAATAACGCCCAAGCATCCAATTTGGATTATTGGAACCAATGTCAAGGAAATTAAGATTGAAACAACAACAATTACAATTGTGAAAGACACTATAATTGTGATGTTCCTTACTACCAGAATGTGTTCAACATAAAAAATGATCAGAGTGATTCATACAATCCACTAAGGAATCGAGAGAGAGAATATAGTTTGAATATGAGTATATGATGTATAAGACTATGAAGAGGTTTAACTCGACAAACGCTAATGTGAAAGATTTGTACTAATCTATCAAGAATTGGGAAAAAGGTAAATTCATATTATGTAACACCCTGTATTCAAAAGATAAAAATTGAAGCTTTTTAGGACATACAGGTTCTATCTACGATGACCCGACCATGGGTCATGTGTTGAGCCACTAGTCGTATGTGGGTCCGTGGAGAGGGACACTCAAAATTTTCTAGTCCATGGACTAAGAAGGGATTTACAGAGTGTAGGTGACTCCACACCTCGTATTCAAAGAGTCGTGGATCCACGAATAAATTCTCTCACCATAGACCACGAGTGTGCAGGATGGACTGTTTTTCCATCTATGGTTTGTTCATAGTGGGGCGTGGCGCTTATTTTTCAAGGCAGTTGGGTCTTTTTGTAATTAATTGATTTTGATACAATGTTGTTTTGATTATATTTAGATCCTTTGTGAGACTTTCAACCTTTAAATTAACTTATTCACTTCGTTCTTCCAAATTCCCAAAAGAAAATCAAGTCCTCACCAAATATGTTGTCTATAGAAACTTGAAGAAAAAGATGAATGATTCAACTGTGTTTTAAATCTAAGGTTCCAGTTCCTACATTGAAGACTAGAAATTGGAGTCAAGGTATGACAAGTTTCATCTATGGATTCCTTTCATCCATTGAGTTCCTAAACCTCTCTATTTCAAGTGGTAGAATCCCCCAATCGAGTTAGGTTTTTAATCAACTATCATGGATTCTCTTTATTATTGATTTAAATGATTGAATTATGATCTATAAGGCGTGAATTTATGATACATGACGATTTTATGATGATTCCGCATGAACCCATGTAATCCCTCAAGTTTTCAAGTTATGAATTATATGATGTGAGATTTTGATCTCCAAGGAAAAGTTCCATGAAATTGAGCATGTACTGCAAGATTTACATGTATTTATGATTAAATACATTTCTAATTCATGTTCTCTTAAAGTATATGACTGAAAGTGGATTTTGATTTCAAGAGGTAAATTATGACCTTATGCATTATTTTATTGAATCTATGAAAATGTTTTAAGGGTGTTTTGAGTGTTAAGTACCAATTATGATGATGTTGTTTTATGAAATGATATTCTTGCTAAAATAGATATTAGCATGATGTGAAAGGTTTTCTCACATAGAAAGGATATTTAGGTTTGAAGGCTTTCTCACCTAATTGAGTAAAAGAAAATGAGTTATCTTAAGAAAACCAGCTTTAATTAGGTGTCGAAGGGCACCTTTTCATGTGTAATAAAGTCAAGTAAGAAATGATTATTTCTTGGGAATTTACGCTTAACATTGAGTGGATATTGAAGATAAGATGGAATCTCTCACATTAGTATAGTTCGAGTTTTCAAAGTTATCTCATGAGATGAAATCCCCCACGTAATAGAGTTTGAGATTCTGGTAGAAATATCCTTATCCCATAAATATGTGTCCACATAGGTTTATTATCTAGTGGATCCATTTAAGCTAGTAGTTCAATGTTCTACCTTTCGTAATCTGGAAACCTATTTTTGTTAAGAGGTAGACACGGTATTGCATGTAATAGATCACATGGTCTTATGTATATTAAGGCTAATTCCCAACAAGTAAGAATGAACTAAGGTTACTTCAATAATTATCGCATCTAAGCTGGAAGATTTTAAAGAAGATGTTAGCTTACATTAACCATGTTTTATAAATTATGTTTTATAATTCATTCATATTATGTTTTATCTTGGTAAATTGCATGTCATGAAATAAATGGCCCTCTCTGATCATGTTTTAATTGTTTTATGAATGGTTACCTTATTTTGTTAATTATTTGATACTAACACGTACTGTAACACTTCATAAATCCAAGACATGTTCTAGAGTCTAACATAAATTTCATAAACTTTAGACACTATTTTATGGTCTATTTTAATCAATATAAGTCATTTAGGGAGTCTAGAAACCAAAACGTCTATGACGTTCGAAAACTAGTTCAAGGAGTTACTAGCGTGCCTTAGCCTATTTGACTAGCTTTTAGGAGTCAGAAAAATGATAAAAATAGGTGGAAGTATGCCTAAAACGTATTAGAGTTAGTTCATAGTCAAAAATTCCGGGCACAACTCCCCAAGGACCAACAAAGGGCCGTTGAGGAGGACCCTTCCATTTTAGGGTCAAGGACTGCCCAAAGGAGTGTGCACAAACGAGTGCCATTGACAGGGCATGTTTTAATCGATGGGGCGTCGATGTTAAATTAGCCAAAATATTGGAAGGGTGATTTTGCACAGTCTTTGAACTTACTAACGTATGTCCAACACGGAAGGGTGGGGGGACTGGTTGTTGATTGACCCACGATCTGTTGATCGTGGTGTCTTTTGTGGGGACTGTTTTCACTGCACATTTTCACGTAGGTTAATTAATTAATTGTCTTAATTAGAAATTTGATTAGTGGTTAGGTGAGGTCTATTTATGTTAGTTAAACCCCTATATAAATCCCTAACTTAATTAACCTAACCTAAACTCTCATAATTCATAAACCTAAAACTCTCTTCCTTCCCTCATCTTTCTCTCTCCCAAAGAAACCTCCATTGAAGACCAAGACAGAGATGGGTTTAAGGGATAAAAAGGGCCATGTTTCTCTATCAATCTTCATAAATTAGTAAGGTATGATATCTCTTTCACCTTTGATACCTCTTTCGTCAATGGGTTCCATCAAATTCATTTCAAAAGTTGGGTTTTCAAGTGAATTCACATCTAATAGGAAATAGTTGTTGTGAATTGATTTATTTATGATTTATTTTTGATATTATGAATAATTTAACATGTATTTTAAATCAATTATGTTATATCCTTATGAATTGGTCTAGTTTGTAGAAGATGACCTTTACCCCTTAACCTTAGGTTGTGATCTTGATATGAAATGTGTTATATTGGTTCAATTGACTTGGTTATTGGTTAAATTATTACTAGGTGATGCTACTGTATCATTCATGAATAGGTTAGGGTGAATTTTAGTCTGATCATGCTTGTTCTTGAGTAACTAAATTAGATTATGACTTTGATATATGTCTCCTGTCTTAAGTTATGAGCTAGTGTTGGATTATGATGTAATGATTCAATTAGCCTTTTTATCATGTTGGTTATAGTTATATGATGATACTACTATGTGGTTCACTGAGCTCCCATACAACTCCATCTTCACTTGGAATCAACTAAGGGATGTCTTCTTAGCACGCTACTATCCGGTCTCCAAGAAATTAAACCACAAAGACTTGGTGAACAACTTTGTGGCATTACCAGGAGAGTTAGTTAGTAGTTCTTGGGATAGATTCACCTCATTCTTGAGAAGTGTTCCAAATCACCGTATAGATGATGAGTCACTGAATGAATACTTCTATCGGGGACAAGATGATAATAATAAAGCGGTGTTGGACACTATAGCAGGTGGATCTTATGGAGAATGCCCTTATGCTGAGATTGCAGAAAAACTAGAGAAAATCTCCCGAAATAACAAAGCTTGGAGTACTAGAAAATTCGATACAGGGAGAAACACCTTCGCGGTGCAGTCCACTCACAACCCAGCCACATATGAGATTCATGAAGAAATGGCTCAGATGAGAACTGAGCTTGGGTTGGTACTAAAACATGTCACAGGGGTGTAGAAAAGATAAATGCAGTCAACTACTTGGGTAAACCACCACCTCCTAATGATGAGTGCTATTATGTGGAGGACACTTATGCAGTAAATGAGCAGATGGGGGGTTTCCGACCAAACGCCCAAGGCTCAAATCAGGATAATTGGCGCCAAGGTCAAGGGAACCAAGGTCGGAACTACGGTAACTACAACCGTGAGGGTCATTATGTCCGATATGGAAACTACAACCGCGACAACAACTCTAACAGGGGTAACTATGCTAATAGAAACGACAGAAATGGGCCCTATGTCCCTCCTCAAAATCGTGAAGTTACTCTTAGGGATGGTGGAGATAGTATTGCGCGAATTGAGGATATGTTGCACAAAATGATGAGGAGGTTCGACACTAGTGAAGAACACATTAAAGAGTTGATTGTGATTTAGCTAGTATTGGGAAAAAAGTTGATACACATGCAATTTCGATTAAACAAATCGAATTGCAAGTGGCCCAATTATCTGCGACAGTGAACACACGGCAACCGGGCACTATTCCTAGCAACATTGTCCAAAATCCAAAGAATGATGTGCACTGTATGGCAATCACTTCTCGGGGTGGTAGGCAAACCATTGACCCACCTATGCCATCTACTGAGGTAAATGTGAGAAAGGATAATGATAATGTGGTAAAGGGGAGTGGTGAAGCAGAGGGAAGTAATGGAAAAGATGCAGAAGTACCTATCAAGGTAATTCCCATGCCTAGGCCACCACCACCCTTCCCTCAGAGATTAGTGAAAAAGACCGAGGATGGTAAATATCAGCGTTTTATAACAATGTTGAAGCATCTTTCTATCAATGTCCCTTTGGTAGAAGCTTTAGAAAAAATGCCTGGTTACGCCAAGTTTATGAAAGATCTGGTCACAAAGAAAAGATCGGTTACTTTTGAGGATGATGATAAAATGCAGCATTGCAATGCTATTGGCACAAGATCTCTGGTCCAAAAGAAAGAAGATCCACGTGCGTTTGATCCTTGTACAATCGGGCTATTACATTTTGCGAAAGCATTATGTGATCTGGGGGCAAGCATAAATCTCATGCCCCTCTCGATTTACAAGAATTTGGGTTTGGGTGACCCAAAGCCCACTGCGATGCGGCTACTGATGGCTGATCAAACTGTAAAACGGCCCATAGGGATACTCCATGATGTGCTAGTAAAAGTGGAGTCATTCATCTTTCCAGCTGATTTTGTTATTCTTGATTGTGAGGTCGATTTTGAAGTGCCTATCATTCTTGGGAGGCCATTCCTTGCTACAAGTAGAGCCTTAGTTGATATGGAGAAGGGACAAATGACATTTCAGTTGAATAATGAAGAAGCGACCTTCAACATTTGCAGGACCATGAGGTAGAGTGGTGAGCTCCAATCGGTATCTGCCATATCCCACAAAGAAAAGATGAAGACGGAGACTGAACAGAAAAAAGCAAAACAAGAGTTTATGGTTGGGGATCTAGTGCTTGTAGACAGTTCTGGTGTGCCTTGCCTTCCGGGCAAGCTCAAGTCCAAATGGACTGGCCCTTACGAGATTACCCAAGTATTCTCTCATGGGGCAGTTGAGTTAAAAGCCAAGGAGGGAGTGCGGTTTAAGAGGAATAGAGATAGCATAAAACTCTATTTTGGGCATAAAGCATCGGGGAATGAAGCGATAGAGGCATACCATCTTGATGAAGTCTGAGTAATCAAGTGTCCCCAGTCGTGCCGCGACATTAAATAGGCGCTTGTTGGGAGGCAACCCAACACTTATCGTCTTTTTAGTAATGGTAGCATTTTTCTACTAATGGGTTTTAAATTTGCAGGCACATCACCAGGAAATTCTGCAGAAAATTACTCTGCAGCAGTCACTGACGGATACATCGACGGACCGTTGCGCCTGCGACGGACCGTCGTATGCATCCGTCGTACCAGGTACATTTTTCTGTCATTATGAAATTAGGGCACACACGACGAAACCAACGACGGGTCGTCACAACTGTGACGGACCGTCGTCGGGGAACCGTCACGTGATTAATGAGGTATACCAGACCCGACCCGGCTGGACCCTTTTCCAAAATTAGACCGTTTAAACTCTCCACCCCTCCATATTTCACCCCATTACTCGCTTATTTCTCCCATTACTCTCTCTTTTCAACTTCCCCATTCCCTCCCACCATCATTGCCCTCTCACAATTCTCCAAAGCCCTAAAGTGTTATCTACTAGTGGAAACTGCTGCTGTGAGTGTCTACCTTGCCACCGAGTAATTTTGCATCTATTTTTCTCCATTTCTAAGGTATGTGTCTCTAATTTATACTCATTTATCTTGCATTTTTGTTACTAGTTAGCATTAAGCTTAGTTCCTCATAGTATTTTGTTTATTTTATACGATTCTGCCTGACCTAGGTTACAACTGCTCGAAATTACCATGTTTACCACCCTAGACATAGGTGCTTTTGCATTGCTAGTTTCCCAGGTAGTTGGGATAGACACATGTAGGTCCAAAAAACTGAAAGGTTGATGTGGGTTCATCAGGGTTGCTTAGGGTACCTTTAGTTCTGTCTCTGTCATTCAGAACGAGACCCCGATGACGGACCATCGTAGCCATGACGGACCGTCGTAGGGTCCGTTGCACAAGCCCTAGCACCCCTGTCCTACTGGACACATGTGACGGATCGTCGTCCTCGCGACGGTCCGTCCTGCATACCGTCATGCTAGACAGAGACCCTGTTTCCAGGGGTCACTCATTTTTTTCCAAGTGTCCTTCAACAGACACATGTGACGGACCTTCGTACCCACGACGGTCCGTCCTGCATGACTTTCATAACGGTCAGAGACCCCTCTCCTAAGGGTCTCCATTTTTTTACCCAAGTGTCCACGATGGTCCGTCCTGCATGACGGTCATAACAGTCAGAGACCCCTCTCCTAAGGGTCTCCATATTATTTTCCTAAGTGTTCTACGATGGACATCTACAACGGACTGTCGTAACTGTGACGGTCCGTCCTGCACACACCGTCATGCTAGTTAGAGACCCTCTTTCAGGGTTCTCTATTTATACAGAGTCCAAGTACACCACGACGGACCTCATGACGGTCCGTCATAGTCACAACAAGCCTTCACCAGGCCCGTCGTGTATCGCTGTTTATACAACATTTACATATTATTTTCACTGTTTTATTTCATATGGTTTCGCTTGTCTTATTTGCCACTACTCGTACTAATAGTGATCTTTTGCAGTCCTACCTTCTGTGGAACCCAAGCAAGACCGAACCTACGCACGCGGGCGATCAAAGTCTGTTGCCCCGTCTGCATGCTTGATCATCGGCTCTGATGATGAGCGGGACCATGAGTATGTGCCCCCAGGCACTTCCGCACGTTCCCGTGCTGCACGTGCTCCCAGAGCCACACCCAAGACAGTGGCGTCCGGCGTAGTCACTGCCTCCCAGTCTGATAAGTAGCGCACACTGACCGGCACACCCTCTGGGTCATCCACAAATGAAGAAGGAGCGTCTGGCTCCTTAGGAGTATCATGGTCCGAGGAAGCTTCAGGCTCTGCTGAGGTTCCCGCACCCGCCACTACTGCAGCATCGGCCTCGTCTGATGAGGCTGACAGTTCAGACTCTACATCCGGCGCACGAGCTCAGGTCCCCACCCCAGCGTCTGGCTAGCCAAACCGGTGGTGTGTCAACGGCCAGTTTCAAGTTTACTCCGACGCCATGTTCCTGACTGATTAGGGAGTAATGACTCGGATACTCACCTTCGAGTGGCGTGTACTTACATGGAGTCTCCCAACAATGCCGGAGATCCACAACCTTTTCACCAGACATCGCTTAGAGTGGAAAGCACGTATGTTTGGATGATACAGCGAGGAAATGGTCTGAGAGTTCTACGCATCCTACGTAGCGACTCTCCGATCACAGATTGATAGGCGGGCTGCTCCCGCTAAACAGGCTCCACTAAAGCAGGTTCGAGTCCGAGGCATGCAGGTTGACATTTCCCTGCCAGCCATCCACCGATTTCTATACGGCGAGAGTGCAGATGCTACTCGGACCCCCATCACTGCCGAGTTTGACTACCACTGGCAGATAGTACAGGATGGCCAGTTCTTGCGCGAGCCAGCACTAAGAGAGACCACCAAGAGGTGGATGGCCCTGCACCTGTCAGTAGATGGAGAGGGTGCCGATTGGGTCACTGAGCAGAAGGGGGCCATCAAGAAGGCCAACCTCACGTTCATAGCTAAGTTCTTGTGGCTGCTCGTTCGTCACTTCCTCTCCCCCACAACTGCTGATAACATCGTTACCTGGGATCGAGCAGTGTTGATGGCGGCGATGATAGCCAGATTCAAGGTGGACTTCGCATGGCTTCTCCAGGCACTCATGCACGAGAGGGAATTAAAGGTCACTACTACCTACCCCTTCCCGTGTATGATCTTTGTCTTTTGCAGGTCCGCAGGTGTGCCCATATGGCACGTAGATCAGCTGAAGACCCCGCAGGGCACTGTTGACATCAGCCTCATCAGAGACGAGGCCAATGAGTTGGATCCACGCAGAGGGACCCGTCCAGAGCTGCCCCCACTTGCTGATGATCTTGCAGATACGGTAGCCCAGGCCCGCACAGCTACACAGGCGTCCACTGACACTACTCTGGTCGAGTCTATCCCGGGTAGTAGCACAGCCCCGAGCTCCTCTCCCACAGCCCCTCTATCGGCACTGGTCCCGCTTGCTAGGTTCCAAAAACTAGAGGCAGAAATGGCCACTCTTCTGCATCAAATCCAGCCATGGATGCAGAAGTCGATCACTGATTCTGAAGTGCGTCTTGAACGGAAAATGCAACAGTTTAAAGAGCAGAAGATTGCTGAGGTTAACCAGCGCCTGGACGCCTTTGAGTTGAGAGTGTTAGCCCGACCAGCCCCTCCGGTGGATGTGTCGACTCTTCAGGCTGCAGTCGACAGTCTTCGTGGAGACATCGACACGATCCTAGAGACGAGGGTGCCGGAGTCTGAGGCTCCTTCTGTCGAGCCTGCTGAGGACACCGTGCTGGCAGCCCTGTTTACTACTTCAGAACCACCACCTCCCCCTCGAGAAAGTGCCAAGAGGCTTAATGGTCGAGCAGAGGCTGATGCGCGAGCAAGGAAGAAAGAGCGCCGAGAGATGGAGGCTGCGAGGAGAGCCTCACTTGTTGAGGAGGAGGCGCAGCAGATCAGAGCATCATAGTTAGCGGCTGGGGCGTCTAGCTCCCGCACTATAGAGACAGCAGGAGGCACTACTGATGGTGCGGTTGTTGCTGAGGACACCACTGAGGGTGTCCAGATTGCAGAGGACGTGGGTTCCGGGAACCAGACCCACCATCTTGCTGATCGACGACGCTTTGCGCCACAGGTTTGCTTCACCTACCACTCTAATATTTAGATTTTTTTTATGCATTGGGGACAATTGCATGCTTTTTTGTTGGGGGTGGGGTAAATGGAAAGTGAGTGTTAGGGTGAAGTCTAAGTAGCCAAACTCACTATCCTCTTTTGGGGTTTTCTTGCCTGTGTTCTTTTCCCCCAAAAGACTGATTACTTTTTCTGTTGAACCGGCATGTTTATATCTTTTGTACATAGTTTAACTCTGAAGCATGATGGCTAAAATGATATCCTGAGAAAACTGGAAAATGTTGCATGACTAGGCATAGTAACTGATAATTGTGTGGCTCTAAGCATGAAATAGAATTACACCATTGCATTACCCTAAGTCTTCAATTCGAACTAGATATCTAATAATCTGGTATAATGATGAGATGTCAAGTGAGTGTGAGGAAATTTGAATAGTTCACCATTGGTACTGAGCTAGAACTTGCCTGGTTAGTCCTGCTAAAAGTAAGCTGTAACAGACAATTAGGAAATGATCATAGGCCCTTATTCAAGATACCCCATTTCTAGCCTAAATAAAAGAAACCAAACTAAAGTTATCCTTCTTTGATCCAAATAATCTGAGCTTAAAATTAGACCTTTCTTTTTCACCCCAACTGATCTTTTCTGGGAACAATATGTTGGCCCTGGTACCTCCTTGGACATGTGCACCTCAGCTTATGCCAAAAGCATAAGTTGAGGGTGGCTAATGCATAAACAACCTTCGTTATGGCCCTGACCCAACTTTGGGTATTGTGTACCTTGACTCATGGCAAAGCCATGAGTTGAGGGTGGCTGTTTTGAGGAATGCTCTGAAAAATGGGGTTGAAAGAACAAAGAGAGAGAAAGAACAAAAGTAAAGTGACTCAAAAACTCGTTGAAAAAAAAAGAGAAAAAAAGGAAAAGAGTCACTTACAGAAATGAAGAAAGAAGGGAAAATAGCAAGGTGAAAGAATGGGAGAAACTGGGCAAGATAAAGTAATCTAAAGTGGAAGGTTTAGCCGATATGTCAAGGAGGGAAAAAAGTCACTAAAGTATACCTAAATATACCCTACCTGACTCTGAGCCTATGTTACAAGCTATGAAAGTCCTATCGTGATCCTAAGGGTTGTATAGCGAACTTAAGGCAGTGAAAATAAGGATAAGCTTATGGCAATAGGTATGAATGAGTGTGATTTTGTTCTGAGAGCGAGTGTTAAAAAGTAATCCTTATACTCAAACTAAAATTATTGTGTGAAAAATGAGGATTTTGTTTTGAAGTGAGGACACTAGTTGCAATACAAGAATTGTTAGCACCTCGGTGAGAAAGAAATTGAAGAGGATAGGTGTTAGTGCATGGTGAGTCCGTGTCATGTTCTAATCCCACAAAATTCAAGCCTAATAGTGATAACATGCATAGATTTGATGAGATTAATCGGGATTGATAGCCAAATGATTGCAAAGGATAAAACATGAATACTATTGTACAAAGATTGTGTAGTGAGTCATAGTGCGTCGCTTGAGGACAAACAACGAATTTAAGTTGAGGGTGTTGATATACCGTGGTTTCATGGTATATTTAATATTTTTTCCTTAAATTTAGTGTGTTCGAAAGTCTTTTGTGCTATTTTTTATATGAGTTTCTCTTTGTTTTGCAGGAAATCTGTCCAAAGTTGAATGCAGAGATTTTGAGTGAAGAATTGCAGAAGAGACCACCTACGGAGCTGATGACGGTCTGTCGTGCCTGTGACGGTCCGTAGGTGGCAGCGTAGAGAAGCTGCTGAAGGAAGATGGGGAAGTCTGACCAAGTGTGGGGTAACGTAGCTTGTGACAGTCCGTCGTGGCTATGACGGTCCGTCCTGCAGGTTCGTTATAAATTTCAGAGAAGTGATCACAGTACCCAGATTCCAAGAGTTGAAGTGTTTTGAAACGAAGACCCTCGATGGACCGTTGTGCCTATGACGGTCCGTCGTACTTGCCGTTGAGGGGGAATAAAATGAGAAGCAGAAGAAATTGCTAAGTATGGGATGACGGAGTCCATGACGGTCCGTCGTGACCACGACGGTCCGTCGCGAGGTCCGTCGACCCAGCCGCGTTTTGGCAGATTTCCAGCAATTAGAATCCTTGTTTAATTAGGTTTTTATTTTTTATAAATAGTTCGAAAAACCTCATTTTTGAGGTTGGACTCTGCTAGATTAGACATCATATTATTAGACTCTGTGTATTAGTGTTTTGATTTGGAGATTCTTACAAGTAATTTTTGGTGATTAATCAAGCAAACTTTCGGACTTCATTCTTTCTCATTGAAGTAAGTACATGAATTCTGATTTAATATATTTGAATATTGTGTTTATGGCTATGAATAACTAAACTCCATAACTAGGGTTGTGGGAACCATAGGCAAATAATGAGATAAACCCTAATTAAACGAACAATTCTAGAATAGTGTCTTGCATGTATTAATAATTCTTTCAGTTAGAAGTCTTTTTAATGGATGGCCAACGTTAGAACTCGCCTTAATGCTACTTGCCTGACCAAGTAGGTAGATAATAGGAAAATAATTATTAACATAGATTTAGTGCATACTATCTAATAGGCTAGTATTGATTGGTACGAGGTAATAACTTAGTCAAATATCGAATACGATGCTTAATATGAGGTAAGGATAAGGGTTAGGATAGCAACACACGTAGCCGGACCAAGGTGCGGAGTGAGATTTTCTAGATGCCAGACCAAGGATTTAGAAATACATAACTTATCACTTTGCATGCAAGATACTAGGAAAGAATTGTTATAGTTAGAGTTATCAAGTTATGAACCTGTGGGGAACACGTAAACCCTAGTTACTTTGATTAATTGATTAAAACCCAACATTAAAAGCTGTTAAGTGTCTCTTTCAAGTTCGTTGTTTATTTTAACTTATTTAGAGATAGAACCCCCCTTTTTATATTTTGACTTTCCAAGGAAGTTATTGACCAAACGATAGTAATAATAGGTTGACGTTAAGTCTAGACTATTTTCCTCGTGGGAACGATCCTAACCTCACTAGTTGGGTTATTTACTTGACACGATCGCTTTACTTCTCATTTGAGAAGTAAGTTTGAGCGTATCAAAACACTTCTCATTTGAGAAGTCTGTCGAGGGTCTTCGTTTCAAAACACTTCAACTCTTGGAATCTGGGTTCTGGGATCACTTCTCTGAACTTCATAACGAACCTGCAGGACGGACCGTCATAGCCATGACGGACCGTCACAAGCTACGTAACCCCACACTTTGTCAGAATTCCCCATCTTCCTTCAGCAGCTTCTCTACGCTGCCACCTACAGACCGTCACAGGCACGACGGACCGTCATCAGCTCCGTAGGTGGTCTCTTCTGCAGTTCTTCACTCAAAATCTCCGCATTCAACTTTGGACAGATTTCCTGCAAAACAAAGAGAAACTCATATAAAAACCAGCACAAAAAGACTTTCGGACACACTAAACTTAAGGAAAAAGTATTAATTATACCGTGAAACCATGGTATATCAGGCGGCCAAACATGGACAAGGACGTAATTTGGTTAATAGTGTTCCCTATATAATTGTATCTATACTTGGGAGCAATTGAGGGATGTATTCCTATCACGGTATTACCCGGTGTCTAAAAATATCAACCACAAAGATAGAGTGAATAACTTTGTGGCATTGCCTGGGGAGTCGATGAGTAGCTCTTGGGATAAGTTCACCTTATTTGTGAGAAGTGTCCCAAACCACCGCATTAATGATGATTCGTTGAATGAGTACTTCTATTGAGGGTAGGATGATAATAATAAGGCAGTACTTGATACTGTTGCGGGTGATTCTTATGATGAGTGCACACATGCAGAGATTGCACAGAAGTTGGAGAAAATCTCTCACAACAATAAGGCTTGGAGGGTATTGTATTGGTGACTCTTTTGATCGTTGTTTGAGTCACTTGGCCGAGGTTATCAAAAGATGTGAAGATTGCAACCATCTGCTAAATTGGGAAAAATGTTACTTCATGGTTAAAGAGGGTATGTATTAGTCCATCGCATCTGAGAGAAAGGGATAGAGGTTGATCGAGCCAAAGTTGAGGTTATAGAGAGCTTCCTCCACCCATCTATATAAAAAGTGTGAGAAGTTTTCTTTGGCATGCGGACTTCTACCGGAGGTTTATTAAAGATTTCCCAAAAATTGCACATCCTCTGTGCTAGTTACTTGAGAAGGAATGTAAGTTCTATTTTGATGAATCCTGTCAGAAGACATTTGGAGAGTTGAAGGAGAAGTTGGTGTTTGCGCCCATAATTATTTCCCCAGATTGGAGTAAGCCATTTGAGGTGATGTGTGATGCTAGTGGGGTTTCTCTTAGTGTGGTATTGGGACAAAAGAACTACACTGTGAATTAACAAGAGTTCTTTGCGGTAGTATTTACTTTCGAAAAAATTTGCTCCTATTTTCTTGGCATAAGATTTATAGTGCATACTGACCACTCCACTTTGAGGTATTTAATGGTAAAGAAGGATGTGAAACCAAGGTTTATTAGATGGGTTTTACTATTGCAACAGTTTAATTTTTAGGTGAAAGACAGAAAAGGGACCGAAAATCAAGTCGCCGATCACTTGTGCAGATTATCAAGGATGAAGCTATGCGTGAGTTGGGTGAAAAGTCTGAAATTGATGATACCTTCCCTGATGAGAATGTATTTTGTGCTTCTCATGACTTGATTCCATGGTTCACTAATTTTGCGAATTATCTCGCTAGTGATATAGTCCTACCGGACTTGTCCTTCTACCAAAGGAAAGAGTTCATGCATGATGTAATTTTTTTTAGATGATCCTTATTTATACCAGAGTTGTGGTGATGGGCTTATTCGCCGGTGTGTGCTGGAAGTTGAGATGCTAAGTGTTTTGGAGGCATGTCATTCTTCGCCTGTGGGTGGGCATCATAGTTGTATCTGGACTACCTATAAGATTTTGCATTGTGGTTACTACTATCCAACCAACCACCATGATGTTCATGAGTTTGTTAAGGCATGTGATAGGTGCCAAAGATATTGAAGCATTTCGAAGAGGCAAGAGCTCCCTTTAAATCCCATTCTAGTGATCGAGTTATTTGATGTATGGGGCACTGATTTTATGGTCCCGTTTGTGAGTTGTCATGAGATGAAATATATTCTTGTAGAGGTGGATTATGTGTCAAAATAGGTGTAACCCATAGCACTTTCCAATAATGAAGGGAAGAGTATCACCGCGTTCTTGAAAAAGAACATCTTCTCTAGATTTGGAACACCTAGGGCCATTATTAGTGACGGGGGATCCCATTTTTGCAACAAGTTGTTCAAAGGTTTATTGGAGAAATATGGGGTTCGCCACAACGTAGACACTCTATACCATCCACAAACTAATGAGCAAGTTGAGGTGTCTAACAGAGAAATCAAGCAGATCCTGTTGAAAATGGTGAATGCTAATAGAACGTATTGGTCAATGAGGCTTGATAATGCTCTTTAGGCTTACCGGACTTCATACAAGGCCCCCATAGGTATGTCTCCATACAAACTTGTATATGGGAAGGCTTGTCACTTGCCGGTTGAATTAGGCACAAAGTCATTGGGCAAAGAAGAAACTGAAGATGGATTGGAATAAAGCAGTGGAACAGAGACTTAATGGTTTGAATGAGCTTGATGAGTTTCACCTAAAAGCATATGAGAGTTCATCCCTCTACAAAGAGGATATAAAAGAAGTACCATGACCAAAATATTGAGAAGCGCGAATTTGTAGTTGGGGATATGGTGCTTCTATTTAACTCTAGGTTGCGCTTGTTTCCAGGCAAACTCAAGTCCAAATGGGCTGGTCTATTCTTGATTACTAAAGTGTTCCCACATGGAGAGGTTGAGTTGGAGAACAAGGAGGGTGCAAGGTTCACTGTAAATGGGCAAAGAATCAAGATCTACCTACGGCATGTGGGGAGTGCCCATGAAGTGGTTGAGGCATATCACCTTGATGAAGTCTGAGTAATCAAGGGTCTTGCGTCGTTCCACAACGTGAAATCAAGTGCTTTTTTGGAGGAAATCCAATGTGTATCCTCTAACAACCAATAAGTTTTTCTTTCCTTTGTATGACTACTTCATTCTTTTGTATTGTTTTGTTTTACTGAACGTCATGTGTAAAATTTTCTTTTATATTTTTAGTCTGTTGTATAAAGAGTAGTTTAGGGTCTGTTTCTAAAAAAAGTCCTGAAAACATATAAAGAATGGCTCAAGGGTTTTATAAATGTGCAGGTACCAAACCACGAGAATTCTAATGAAATTGGTCTGGTGCACAGATCTATGAATCAACTGACGGGCCATCATTCTATCGACGTACCGTACATGGTACCCGTAGATCCAAGGTATGTTTTTATAGTTACATCTAAGTTAGGGAACAATTGACGGAGCAGTGGATGGACCGTCGACAGGGTACCGTCAGTTCATAACAACCAGTGACCCGACCAGACCAGATCGTCTATAAAAAACACCCATTCAGTTACCCCCCACACCTTTTAAAATTCCTTTCCCAACCGTTTTCCTCCTCTTATTCCCGTCTTTCTACATTAACTCCCACACTAAATTTACTCCATTCTCTTCCAAATCACTAAAACTCTCCCATAATCCCCAAAACCGATATTCCTCGGTTTCTATTGAAAACTTCATAGTTTCTCCGGTCGGTGTTCGTAAGTGACACGTCAGTTTATTATTTATGATCACCTATTCATTCACTCCACTAATACTTACAAGTATTTCCTTTTCCTCTTATTTATGAATTATCATTCATTTGTGTGAGGAATTGAGTGGGTCTTGACTTAGGAATAAAATTGCATGTTAAACTTGTTAAAATTGGGTTTTATGTCCCTTAAAATGATAGAAAGTGAATTGGTTGGGGTAGAATCTATGAAAACTCACTATTTTCTGACTTAAGTCTTGTTACTTTAGTAGAATTCATGATTGAAATTGGCAAAATCGAAGACCTAGGGATGACGAATTGGTCTTTTTCTTGTTATTGCATGTTTGGTGTACTGTTGTGTGCTTGAAATTGCCTATTTTGAGGGGTAAAACCAAGTCCTACAAAAAGAAGTCTCTGACTAACAGAATGAGACCTAGTCTACGAACCGTCGGTTGATTGAAGGACAATCGATGGGGTCTATCGATGTAAAATTTTTGAATTAGCCTAACTGTGGAATGACAGAAGTAGACTATGGTCCGTTGATTCATCGACAGAACATTCTGCACACTCGTTATTTCTGACTTAAACCTTGATTTCTGAACAATTTTGAATTATAATAAGTGTTAGATGAAGAAAGTAGACTATGGTCCGTCGAATGATTGACGTGTCGTTCTGCAGGTCTGTCGTTTCTAATAGCATGTTCTGTGGAAAGTAGACTTCTCAAAATTGGATAACCATCCACCGACGGACAGTATCAATGAGCCCTCGATACTGCCTGTCTCAAACTTCTTAAATTATGCAATAAACATGCATTCTGTGTATCCAAGTTCTGTGTCGATTCTATTGATTGTGTAGGTTGATTACAATGAAACTAATAACTTTCTTTTCAGGTACTCATGGACCCCGAGTCGGGTACAGTGTATCAAAGGGGAAGTTCCAAGTCTGTGGCACCATCCCGTCGGCTCATTGCCTAGCTCGACGATGATAGGAATCCTAAATATGTGCCCCCTGGAACCCGGACTCCTACATCAGTTGTTAGAGACACTCGGGGCACCCCCAAGAAGGTGACGTCCGCCATAGAAACTGCCTCCCAGTTTGATGAGGAGCGTACACTAACTGACACAACGTCTAGTTCTACCTCAGGTTTTGAGAAAAAAATCTAGTTTCGAGAAGGTTTCCATCTCATAGTCCTCCCACTCTACAAGGTCGAATGAGGCTACAACCTCAGGTTCTGGATCATAGGGAGCCACTCCCCCAGTCGAGCATTCCCGCAATGCCTCGTATGATGAGGCCCAGAGTCATGAGTCTGGGCCAGCACCCCAACATGAGGTCCCTGCACCGGTTGTTGATGAGCCCAATAAGTGGTGCATAGATGGTAAGTACCATATATATAGGGATGCCAAGTTGCCGAATGATAAGGGGGTGATAATTCACATGTTGATTTTTGAGTTGCGGTTCTTACAGGGAGCTTACACACAGTCCTTGTGGCGCATGATTTGTGTACCCGCTACCGGCTCAAGTGGATGTCGAGGAGTGTGGGGTCCTAAAGTGAGGATATTGTGCAAGATTTTTATGCTTCGTATGTAGCGGATCTCCAAGGTGCTTTGGACCGGCGGGAGAACCCTGCCAAACACCCCCACTCACATATGTTCGCGTTCGAGGCTTTCGGGTGGATATTTCTTCTCCTGCCATCCGACACTTCTTATACGGCAGATCCATTGATGTTCTGCGGGCTCCCCTCATCCCACAGTTCGACTACATGTGGGATGTTGTCAAGAGTGGCCATTTTCCGTGGAGTAGAGAACAGAGAGAGTCCACCAAGAGGTGGATTGCACAAAGGCTTTCCATCGATGGTGAGGGCGCAGACTAGGTGTTGGACCCCAGAGTCCTTATCAACAAGGCCAATCTCACTTTTGCGGCCATGTTCTTCTGGTTGTTAGTCGAAAACCCCTATCCCCCATGGTTGCAGATAATAAACTCAATTGGGATAGAGAGGTCTTGTTAGCAGCTTTGGTAGCCGGGTTGGAGATCGATGTTGTGAAGTTATTGATCTCTTCCATCCATGAGAGGGATTTTAAGTCCTCTACCACTTACTTATTTGCTTATATGATATTTCAGATGTGCAGGGATGCTGGAGTGACCATTTATCACAGATATGTCCTCCATACTCTTACTGGGACCTTTGATATCGGTCTCATCAGGGATGACGCCAATGAGGAAGAACCACGGTGTGGGCCCAGAGTTGATGTGTAGTCGCTAGGTGAGAACTTCGAGGACATGGTAGAGCAAGCCCAAGGGGTTGATCCTGCCACATCAGAGCCTACCGATACCACCTCAGCTGAGTTTTCACCTGGCACTAGTAGGGCACCTAGTTCCTCTCGGTCTACCCCACCATCAACAGTGCTGCTCGCGATTGCTAGGTTCCAGAAGATAGAGTCCTAGTTTGCCACCTTGCTGCACCATTCTTAACCTTGGATGCAGAAATCCATTGCCAAGGCTGATGATTGGATTGAGAAGAAGGTGGCGCAGCAGACAGAGTTGAAGATTTGTTTAATCTACCAGCTCCTAGATGCATTTGAGCTACAAGTTCTAGACCACCCAACCTCCACCATTGATCTGACTACTCTTCATGAGGTTGTGGCGAGTCTGCGAGCTGATATGGAAAATATCCTTGAGATAAGGGGTATCAAGCCTGAATCTACTCTAGTTGAGACAACAGAGGACACAGTTCTTGTTGCACTATTCATCGCTCCCAGTGCACCACCACCTGAGCCCCGTGAGCGTGTCAAGAGGCACCGTTCCAACCATACAAATGAGAGTGAGGATGCTCGTTCTCAAAAGAACAAGAGGACATAGTTGGAGGCTGCGATGAGTGCTTCATTGCTTGATGAGAAGGCCAGTCAGATGAGAACTATAGAGTTCACTGCTGGGATGTCTTGCTCTAGAGTAGAGTGATTTGAGAGGACCACCACTTAGGGTGCAGATACTATTGTTGACACTAATGAGGGTGTCCCTACTGAAGGTGAAGGTTTCGAGAAATCGTACCCGCCTGCTTGTTGAACTTTAGCGCTATGCGCCTTACCTTTGCTTCACCTACCACCCTTTTTTTATTTTCTTATGCATTGGGCACAATTACATGTTCTTTTTGCTGCGGGTGGGGTAAATGGAAAGTGAGTGCTAGGGTGAAGTTTGAGTAGTCCAACTCATATCCTCTCTTGGTGGTTTTCTTGCCTGTGTTCTTTTGCCCCAAGAGACTGATTGCTTTACTATTGAACTGGCATGTCTCCTAACTTATACAAAGTATAAAAAAAATGAAGCATGATGGCTAAACTTGAATGATATCCCGTTCTAAGAAAGTGCTTGCGTGAATAGGTTAAACGAATGTTAAATGTTGGCTCTAATCATGAAATAGAGATGCACCCACTGTATGATGGTCACTCTAACACTCAAACAAGGTGACCGATAATGTGATAGTGTAATTAGGTGCCAATAGTGTGAGGATATTTGATTGTTCCCCTGTTGGTACCTAGCTAGAACTTTCCCGGTTGGTCCTGCAAAATGAATTTGTGATGGATAATTAGGAAAGGATGTAGGCCCTTGTTCAAATTAGCTAACATTTAGCCTAAACTAAAGTGATCTGAATGAAATTGTTATCCTTTTTTATCCAAATAATTTGAGCCTATAATAGACATTTCTTTTCTTCACCAACTCAACTTCCCTGGGTGTAATGTGTTGGCCCTAGTCCCTCCTTGGACATGTGCACCTCAACTTAGGCCAAAAACATAATTTGAGGATGGCTAATGCAGAAACTGACCTCGTCTTGGCCTTGACCCAACTTTGGGTAATGTGTACGTCGACTAATGGAAAATCCATAAGTTGAGGGTGGCTATTATGAGTGATGACCCTAAAAGTGGGTATGACAAAAAGTAATGTGGAAAAGAAAAGGGACAGTGAATAAGAGAAGTGACTCGGTCAAAATTGTTAGTTGAATATAAAAAAAAAAGAAAAACAGAAATATAGAGAAAAAGAGCGTTGAATAAAAATAAATAAGAGTCACTTTCACAAAACAGAAAGAAAGAAGAAAAAGGATGACAACAATAGTAGGGCATAATAAATAATGAAAGAGGTAGGACGCTTAAACGTAATGTCAAGGAGCGCAACAAGTCACTAAAATGTATCCATATGTACCATACCTGACCCTGAGTCTACATTAAAAGCCAAGAAAGTCCTAACGTGATCCTAAGAGTCTAATAAGGTAACTTAAGAAGTGAAAATAAGGGTAAGCCTATGGCGACAAGTACCAACTAGGTGTGAAACTATTTTTAGCGTGAGTGTTGAAAAATGATCCGTATACTCAAATATGGAATCACTGTGTGAAAAAGGAGGATATCTTTCGAAGTGAGGGCACTAGTTGCAATATCAGAAAGTCGGTACCTTGGCGAGAGACAAAAAGAGTAGAAGCATCAGTGCATAGCGAGTTTGTTTCATGGTCTGATCCACATGAGTTAGCCCATCAAACCTAAGATAATAACATGCACTAAATTAACAAAAAAGTTAGGATTGATAGCCATATGATTACGGAAGCTTAAAAAAGGATACTAATGTACAAAGTGTTGTGTTGAGTCATAGTGCGTCTCTTGAGGACAAACAACTAATTTTAAGTTGAGGGTGTTGATGTACCATGGTTTCATGGTACTTTCAATGCTTTTTCCTTAAGATTGGTGTATGTCTAGAGCCTTTTTGTAGTAATTTTAATATGAATTTTTCTTTGTTTTGCAGGAATGTTTCACAAAACTGAAACTAAGAAGGCTGTTGAAATTAAGTGCAAATTTGACCCACGAAGCCATTGACGGCTCGTCTTATCATCGACAGACCATAAGTGGTGATCGTCAATTAGAGGTTCAAGAATCTGGAAGCAACTTGGGTAATTCTAACTAAGTGGGGGGCTACGGAAGGATCGACGATCCATCAACTGATCGACGGACCGTCCTAGCAAATCATTGATGTAACCAGAGACTGCCTAAGTACCCGATGTTGAAGAAAATCTAAGTATAGAACAACGATAAGCATCGATGGAACGTAAGTACATTGATGGACCCTGATGCTGGTATGTCGATTGGATCAGAGAAGATGCAAAATGCAGGCTTTGAAAAGATTCAAAGTATGGACCGATGGAGGCAGTCGATGGTTCATCGTTTGACCGATGAATCATCTGTGGGGTCGTAGATTGAAGCCGCATTTTGGTCAAAACTTTTATTTTTATGAATCCTTTTTAATTTAGGTCTCTTTTTATCATAAATAGGGTGAAAAACCTCATTTTTGGGTTTTGCTTCTTTTACCAATTTCATACTTTTGTTCTTGGAGATTTGTTTTTACAATTAATTCATATTTCTGGATTTGGTGTTGAAGATAATTGTGTGATTTAAAGTTCAATTTCTAGATTTTCTTCGAATTTGTTAAAGTAAGTTCATGATTTATTTTTCATCAATTATGAATTATGTTCTTCCAAGCATGGGTAACTAAATCCACAACTAGGGTTAAGGGAACCATAGGTGATTCATAAAATAAACCTAGCTAAATAACAACTCTTAAATAGGTTATTTCATGCATCGATAATTCTTTCATCTAGAAGTCTTTTAACGAGTGCACACGTTAGAACTTGCCTTATTGCTAATTTCCAGACCGAGGGGGTGGTTAATTGGAAAAGAATTTTTGAAATATATTTAGTGGATACTATCTAAGAGGCTAGTTTTGATTGGTACAAGGTAATAACTAAGACAAACATTCAATATGATGCTTAATATAAAGTAAAGGTAAGGATTAGTAACTTAAACACACGTAGCCGGATCAACTTATCGGGTGAAGTTCTCTTAAAGTCGAACCAATGATTTAGAGATACACAACTTATCACAACTTGATATACATTATTGATTCACTCTTGTTACTTGTTTAAGTTCACAACATTGTAACGTATTTGTTTTACAAAATCCATCCTTTAATTACTAGTTTTTTGAAAGGACTTGACTAAATTGAGGTAATCGTACATTAAAGTTAAGTCAAATCATTTTCCTCATGGGATCGGCCCGAACCTAATAGTTGGATTATTTACTTGATAAGACCGCTTATACTTCTTTAGGGAAGTGAAATTTGAGAGTATCAGTTACGTCTAGGGGGTATTCTCGGATGTGACAAACCTAGTATCAGAGCATGAGGTTAAATATCATTGAGTGAACGTCTCTCTCAACCATGTCTACGTAGGTTTGTATTCATAATTGTGAAGCTCTCCACACTTATGAATTGGAATCTATGTGATGCTTAGAAAACTCTTACTTTCTTGGAAGTCCAATATCCTGCATCTAGAGTGCTACCTTTATGTGGTTTTAGCATCTACTCCTGTTATTGTGATTATGGGAAATGAAATACTCGAAGAAATGCGACACAAGACTAGAGGAAGAGATTGCCAATGTGGAAGTTCCTCCCCGTGGTGATCAAGTCCCTCATCTTAATGGAGATATTAATGATGACCAAGCTCCGGTCGATCCTCCTTTTACGGATGGTTCCATAAGGTCTGATCTCTTCAAAATGTCTCAATCCATTACAAACCAAGAACAAGCCGCCACTAGTCAATCTCAATCCATGAAGACCCAAAGTAATTGGGAGGTTGTACCCCGAGTAATCAAAAAGTTTCTAGCACGACCTCTCATCTAAGGGATTTCACTAGGATGAATTCCCTCTACATTCTATGGGTCCATGATTTAAGAAGACCTCCAAGAGTTCATTGATGAAATCTACAAGATCCTTTATGGTATGGGGTTGTCTACTAGTGAAAAGGTCGAGTTAGACACTTACCAACTCAAAGACGTGGCCCAAATATGGTATGTCCAATGGAGGGACAATATGTCGTTAAGGGGTGGACCATGACTTGAGAGGTATTCAAGAAGGCTTTTCTTGATAGATTATTTCCTAGGGAGAAAAGGGAAGCCAAGGTAGTGGAGTTCATCAACCTTCGTCAAAGAGGTATGAGTGTTCTTGAATACTCTTTGAAATTCACTAAATTGTCAAAATATGCTCCTTTTTGTGTTTCCGACCCTAAAATTGAAATGAACCGCATTGTGACGGGCGTGTTGGATGACTTAAAAGAAGAGTATCATTTTTCAATGATACATGACAATATAAATATTTCTTGTCTCATTGTTCATGCTCAACGAGTGGAAGAGGCAAGGTCTAAAAAGATGAGTATAAATGCCAAGAGGGAAAGATCTTTTTATAGTGGTTCTTCCAAGGGTACGCTTGAGATTCAAAACAAGCTTAGGTTCAAGAAAACAATGTCCAATAATGTTTATTCAAAGTTCCCTAAGGCTCGTGATGATAGGGTGTCTAACCCTAGGCCTAAATAGAGAAGAGATACTAGTTCACTGAACAAGAAGCTTACTTGTGCCAAGTGTTGAAAGGGTCATCTTGGTGAATGTCTAGTTGGAACGGGAATTTTCTTTTCTTGTGTCAAGACTGGACACAAGGTTATGTACTGCCCTAATGTTAAAAGACAGGACAGGAGTAGTGGTCAAGATCAAGTAAGTGGTTCAAATGATGCTCCGAAGAAGAATCAATTTTATGCTCTCTAATCCAAAGTTGAGCAAGAGACTTCTCCCGACGTGGTCACTGGTATGTTGAAAGGTTTTTTCATTGATGTATATGTTTTACTTGATATGCTCGCTACATTATCTTTTGTTACTTTCTTGATAGCTAAGAATTTTGATATCTTACCCGACATTCTAAATGAACCTATTATGGTGTCCACCCCGGTGGGTGAGTCGATTGTTGAAAAGAGGGTGTTTAGGAAATGTCTCATAATGTTTCCAAATAAAGTTACTTATGTTTAACTAGTAGAACTTGATATGTTTAATTATGATGTCATATTGGGTATGGATTGGTTGCGTGCATACTTAGCCTCTATAGTGGAAGGGGGAAAATTCTATTCCTAGAAGTCGTATTATCTCTAGTTTTAAAGCTTGTAAAATTACTTCTAAAGGGTGTTTATAATATATAGTAAGAATCCAAGATTTAGACTCCAAAATGTCTCCCATAGAGTTGGTCCCCATAGTGAGGGAATGTTCGGAGGTCTTTCACAATGATCTTCCCGGTATTCCTCCCGAATGGGAAATTGATTTTGGTATCAAACTCTTACCGGATATAAATCTCATTTGAATTCCTCCTTATCGGATGGCTCCGGCCGAATTTAAACAGTTCAAGGCTCAACCCAAGGATTAAATAGTCAAAGACTTCATTAGACATAGTATTTCTCCATGGGGTGCTCCGGTTTTATTTGTGAAGAAAAAGGATAGTTCTCTTAGGATGTGCATTGATTACCTCAACTCAATAAAGTCACTATTAAGAAAAATTATCCTCTCTCTCAGATTGATGACTTGTTTTAAGATTGACTTGATTTTGGGGTATCACCAAATTAGGGTGAGAAGTGAGGATATACAAAAAATGGCAATTCGGACTAGATATGGTCACTATTAGTTTTAGGTAATGTCCTTTGGTCTCACTAATGCCCCGGTGGCATTTATAGATCTCATGAATAGGGTGTTTTGAAGTTACCTAGATTCATTTGTCATTGCCTTCATTGACGACATCTTGGTATATTCAAAAAATGAGGGTGATCACATGAATCAATATAGGGTGGTGTTACAAGTACTTAAAGAGAACAAATTGTTTGCCAAGTAAAGAAAATGTGAGTTTTGGTTGAGGTTGGTGGCATTTCTTGGTTATATCATCTCTAGTGAGGGATTTGAGATTGATCCAAGGAAAACCGAGGTGGTTAAGAATTGGCCTAGGCCAATGACTCCAACAGACATTAGAAGTTTCTTGGGTTTAGCGGGTTATTATCGGAGGTTTGTGGATGGTTTTGCGTCCATTGCATCTCCCTTGACTACTTTGACCCAAAAGAGTAAGAAATTTTAGTGGTTGAAGGCTTGTGAGAGAAACTTTCAAATCATGAAAGATAGGCTTAATTTCCCTGCAGTGTTGACTTTACTGGACGGTACAAAGGGCTTCTTTGTATATTATGATGCATCCCGAGTGGGTTTAGGGTTTGCGCTTATGCAACATGGGAAAGTGGTAGCCTATGCTTCCAAAAAACATAAGGTGTATGAGAGAAACTATCCAACTAATGATCTTGAATTAGCGGTCGTGGTATTTGCCTTGAAAATATGAAGGCATTGCTTGAATAGTGGTCATGTTGATGTGTATAACGACCACACGAGTCTCCAATATATTTTGACTCAAAAGGATTTGAATCTCTCACAATAAAGGTAGTTCGAATTGTTGAAGGATTACGACATGACTGTTCTCTATCACCCCGACAAGGACAATGTGGCTGCGGATGCTCTAAGTCATTTATCCATGGGTAGTGTGTCTCATGTAAACGAAGCTAAGATATACATAGTGAAAGATGTTCATAGGTTGGCTAGATTGGGTGTGAGTTTGAAGATTCTACAAATGGTGGTTTTATGGTCCACCATAACTCCGAGTCATCTTTGGTAGTTTAGGTGAATTCCAAAAAACACCTTGATCAACCATTGATGAAGTTGAAGGGTTCAATTCTTGGTAAGCTTAATGAGTCATTCTCCTTAAGGGGTATGGTGCCTTTAGGTATCAAGGAATGTCATTTGTTCCCAATGTAGATGGTTTGAGGAACAGGATTCTTGAGTAAGCTCATGGGTCCCGTACTCCATTTATCCAGGTTCGAGAAAGATGTACCATGACCTTAGAAAAGTGTTTTGGTGGGACGGTTCGAAAAAGGACATAGAGTCATTTGTTTCTAAGTATCCAAATTTCCAACAAGTGAAAGCTAAACATCAAAAGTCGGGTGGTTTACTACAAGAAATCCAAGATCCTACTTGGAAGTGTAAAGACATCAATAAGGATTTTGTGGTAGGTTTTCCTAGGACAGAAAAGTAGTATGCCTCTAAATGGGTGGTTGTTGATAGGTTGACTAAATCCTCCCATTTCATTCCCGTCAAGTCTACTTATTTGGCGAAAGATTATGCAAGGATCTTCATAGATAAGATCGTGTGTTTCCATGATATTCCTTTATTCATCATATCGGATCAGGGTTCACAATTCACATCTAGGTTTTGGAGATCATTCCAAGAAGGTTTGGGTACCAAGGTGAATTTAAGCACTACTTTTCATCCCCAAACGGATGTCAAGCGGAGGGTACTATTCAAACCCTTTAGGATATGCTTTGATCTTGTATTATTGAATTCAGGGAAAATTGGGATAAGAATTTCCCTTTGGTGGAGTTTGCTTACAATAATAGTTTCCCTTCATCCATATCCATGGTTCCTTATGAATCCTTGTATGGTAGGAGACGTAGGTCTCCTATTAGCTGGTTTGAAGTGGGTGAGGCCTCACTTTTGGGTCCTGATTTGATTTATAAGACTTGGGAGAAGGTTCATATCATAGGGAACGATTTTCAAATGGCCTATAGTCGGCAAAGGTCTTATGCCAATCATAGGAGAAGGGAACTAGAGTTTGAAGAAGGTGATAAAGTGTATTTGTCAATTTCTCCTAAGAAAGGGGTGGTTAGATTAAGCAAAAAAGGGAGTTGAGTCCTCGTTTTGTGGGTCCCTATGAAATCTTGCAAAGGGTTGGTAAGGTTTCCTATGAGTTAAGATTGCCTAGTGAATTTGGCTTCGGTTCATCCAGTTTTCCATGTTTCTATGATTATAATGTGTATCAGTGATCTCAAGTCTATTCTTCCAATTAAGGGTCTTCGTGTGAAGGATAACGTCTTTTATGAGGAGGTTCCAGTTCAAATCCTTGATAGAAAAGGAAAGAAGTTATGGAATATAGAGGTGGCTTCCATAGAGGTGTTATGACAGAAACACCTAGTTGTGGGTGCAACTTGGGAGGCCGAGGCCGACATGAAGTCACATTACCCTCATCTATTTGATAATTAGGGTTAGTAGTTCTTACTAATAGTAAAAATAATGACTTAAAATTTTTTGAAGCTTTTTTATTTTTGGTGAAGTTGTGCAAAAATGTGCATTTTTTATGTCATTACAGTGAATTACAACAAAATGTGCATTTTGGCTTGAAAATTTGCAATTCTTCTTGTTTTGAGTCATGCTGTGCATATTGATGTGGTGAGTCTTTATGAAATGATATGTAGCATGTTGATAAGTTAAGATTTGGCATATTTTACTCATATATGATATGTTGAGCTCATATGGTTGTTGTGAGAAGGATATTCCTCATAAGGTTATGTTAAGCCTCATGTGTGGTAATTGAAGTTTTGAATTACCTTGTATAAATAATATTATAATGTATTTTTGGTGGTTGGGATGCTAATCTTGAGACTATTCCTTCCTTCAAAAGATTTTAGTGTCATTCGGGGACGAATGTTCCTAAGAGGGGGGGGGGGGGGTTATAATGTAACACTTCAAAAATCCAAGACGTGTTCTATAGCCTAAAATGAGTGTCATAAGGTCTAGAAACTCTTTTAAGGTCTATTAAAATGAATATAAGTCATTTAGGAAGTCTAGAAACGAAAACGTCCATGACGTTCAGAAACTAGTTAAAGGAGGTACTAGTGTGCCTTAACCTATTTGACTAGGTTTTAGTAGTCAGAAAATGATAAAAATTGGTGGAAGGGTGTCTAACACGTATTAGAGTTAGTCAATAGTTGAAAATTTTGAGCACGACTCCCCAAGGACCAACCGAGGGCTCTTGAGGAGGAACCTTGCATTTTGTGGTCAAGGGACTACCCAAAGCATTGTGCACAAACAGGTGCCATCGACGAGGCGTGTACTAATCAACGGGGCGTCGATGGCAGCCATAGATGGTCACTTGGCGAAAATCCTAGAGGGGTCATTTTTCACAGTCTCCAAACTTACCAATGGATGTGCAGGACGGAAAGAAGGGACTGGTCGTGGATTGACCCACGATCCATCGATCGTAGTGTCGTTTGTGGGGACTAGCTTCCACTGCATGTTTTCACTAAGATTATTTAATTAATTGGCTTAGTTAGGAATTTAATTAGGGGTGAGGAAAGGTCTAATTAATATAGTTAACCCTCTATATAAAGCCCTAACCTAATTAACCTAACCTTAACTCTCATAATTCATTAACCCAAAACTCTCTTCCTTCTCTCTTCTTTCTCTCTCCCAAAGAAACCCCCATTGAAGACGAAGATAGAGGTGGGTTTAAGGGATGCAAAGAGTCAAGTTTCTCCATCAATCTTCATATAATTAGTAAGTTATGGGGTCTCTTTCACATTTGATACCTCGTTCCTCAAAGAGTTCCATCAAATTGATTTTAGAAGTTGGGTTTTCTAGTGGGTTTTCATCCAATAAGATATTGTTGCTGTGAATTGATTTTTTATGATTTATTTTTTGGATATTATGATTATATTAACATTTATTCTAACTTAATTATGTTATATCTTGATAAATTGGTCTAGTTCGTAGGAGATGACTTTTATCCCTGAACCATAGGTTGTGATCTTGATATGAATTGTGTTATCTTGGTTCAATTGACTTTGTTATTGGTTGAATTATTGCTAGGTGATGTTATTGTATCAATCATGAATATATTGGGGTGAATTATAATCCGATCATGCTAGTTCTTGAGTAATTGAATTAGATTTTAACTTTGACCTATGTCTCTTGTCTTAAGCTATAAACTAGTGTTAGATTGTGATGTAGTGATTCAGTTAGTCTTGTTATCATGTTGTTAGGGTTATATGATGATACTACACCCTAATTGGGTTACGTTAAAGGTTTTATGGTAAGACCTTGATTATGAATTATGAAGGAGACTTGGTAAGTCTTGTGATCCCTATTCTTTACTTTAGTTGTGCTTAATCGTGATTTAGTCATGATGTTGTATTGGAGTATACCTTGTATTAGAATTTATAGGTTTGGCATGATGTTTGATTTAAATGTCTTGACTATGGTTTGTGAGGTGTTGGCTAAGATGTAAATGTTATAAGTATGGTGAATGATTTACAAATGTGCTTTAGTATGAAGTGATACATAATGTGCTAACCTCACTTATATGAACTGTAATGAAAGGATTATACTCATGCAATTCTTATTGAGATATGATGATGATGATGTTTATACAAGGGTTAGACCCTATGACCTACATTAAGTTGTGATGATTAGTAAAGACATTTCAAAATGGACTTAGCTTAGCAGCGAGTGAACTTGACAATGGAAGATGATGGCTTTCTATAGAGGAAGATTCATCCTATAGTTCCATAGGAGGTGTTGACTTCCCTAGGAGAGATACTCATCCGTTGGATTCCCATGAGAGGAGGCCCCAATTTCCAAGTGGTATGCAGAGGGATTATACCTATCTCTTAGTTCGTTAACTATGTTGCCCCCGTAGGAAGACTAGCTAGTGGAACAACCTAGAAAGCTAAGTTTATGTTTGGTTTTACTTTGGCCAGTAGACCACCTTCCTTTGGTGTAAGGTTGTACAATACCGGATTCCACTCTTAGATCTTGTGGTCTATGTCAGTTAAGGAAAGTGTTCCCTAAAATAAAATGAAGTTATGAAGTACAAACTAACTAGGGTGACTTGAGAGGTTGACCTAGCTTAGGTAGGAGTATGGGAGTCTAGCTAGGGGTATGGGAGTCTACCTAGGCCTTGCACTAGTTTGCCTTGAAGGGAACTTTAGGAGATTGTTATTATGTATGTTTATGCTTATAATGGTAGATGATATGTATATAGTGAACCTTCTTATATGTTCATTTGTGTCACTTATTAATGTGTTGGTCTACATTGTTAAAGTATGATGATATGTACTGTTGAATGCTATGTTATGTGAAGTATGAGGTTGGTCATGATTCTTGTTGGGTTACTTGATTGAGTAAAGTTATGGGGCTTTGCTAGCTTGTGGTTATTTATGACTTGATGATAGATTTACATGATATGCATGTTGACTTTACTAATTTTGATTTGGTATGATCTTGTTGAATGTGCATAAAGGTTTTCAAAGTAAGTTGCATACTTAATTAAATGTCCTCTTTTAGCATGTTTTCATGATATGTGTGCAGATGGTCTCATACTTAGTACAAGTGGTGTACTAACCCCATTTCTTCCTTTTCCCTATCATTTTAGGTTCCAATCGTTGAAGTTCTTTTGGAGACAACTTTGAAGAAGACTTGGAATTCTTGATCATCCAAGTTGAATAGGTCCTCACTTTCTGAAGGCAATGCCACTATCAAGCCTCTGATGTTACTTTAGTTTTAAGACTCTTATGATTCTTTCCTTTTCGTTTGGATATTAGATATTGTATGACCTATATGTGGTCTTGTTTTATTGATGTATGGACTAGGACCAATTTTAAATACTCTTATTAGATGGTTATGAGATGAGACAACTATTTTCAGTATTTTCTCTTTTGAACGTGATGTATGGGCTACGCCCAATTCCATTTTGTTGTATTAGATGGCTATGTTGAGACATTACTTTAGACATCCGCTTTTTGTTATAGAATAAATGTTTTGGACTTGGACTATTTTTACTCTTCTTGTTCAATTCATTATGTATGAGAACTAACTGTGTTGTATGGAGTCCTTCGGGGTTCAATATGTCATGTTACAAACAGAAGGTACCTCTGGGTCGTAACACATGCAAAATTCATCTAACACTTTGAGTAGTAGGTGAGTCAACTATCTTAAATTGTGAATCCTCTCCTACAAGGAACACTTCCCAACATCACTATCCAGTATTAAAAAAATGAAGTCCAATGCATGAGAGTTACTACTGGAGGTGAAAAACAAACTGCGAACCCTCCTATGTCGAGCAAAGTTGAAAGTAAGAAAGAAAAAGAAGAGTTTAAAGTAAGATAAACTTGTGAAATAAGAGGAAGTTGTTTAAAATATAATCCTGATGCCTCATCCACTTCCTCATTTTCCTCAACGATTGGCCAAGAAAATGTAGAAGCAAAAATATCACAAGTTCATCTCAAGAAAATCTGAAATAACATTCCCTAATTTAAATACTAGAACATATGTCCTGATGTGATAATCTTATGAATGATCTAGTAACTAAAAACAAGACCGTGGTTTTGAAGGGGGTGAAGCATTGACACATTTTAATGCCAATGCTACTAGATCATTAGTGCAAAATATGAAAGATCCTGGAGCATTAACTATCCATGTACGATTGTCACATTATACTTTGCTAAACCTATGTTATTTAGGTGCTACAATTAATTTGATGTTTCTATCAGTGTTCAAAAAGTTAGGCTTGATAGCCAATAAACCAGCTAATTGTGGTTACTTATGGCTGATCACACTGTAAATAAACCATTTGGGGTTGTGCAAGATATTTTAGTCAAAGTTGAGGCAATCATATTTCTTGTGGATTTCACAGTCTTAGACTAAACACTTGACGTAGATGTGTCAATCATCTTAGGAAAACCATCCCTTCCTATTACGTGTGCTTTAACCAAAATGGAGAGAGGGCATATGTAATATAGACTTAAAAGGAAGAGGTAATATTTAATGTCTAAAAATCAATGAAGCATCAACGGGATCTTAAGATGATGTCCGAAGTGAATTTAAATATTGAGGAGAAACGATAAGTACTAGTTGAAGATATATTAGGTGTTGGAGCCCTCGCGGCTTTGTTCATAAATTTTGATGGATATCACATTGAGGAGTACAATGATATGGTGGCTACACTTTCTAGTCTTGGAACGTCATACACCAAAGAATATAGATTTGGATATGAAAAATATAGAGACTCTGCCTACAAAACTATCAATTATTGAGCCCCAAAAGTTGGAATTGAAAGTTCTCCCATCTCACTTGAGATATGTTTTTTTGATTCAAAATAATACGTTAAAGGTCAAGATTGTTGCTGGTTTGAATAAAGATAAAGTATAGACTATGATATCGGTGTTGAAGAATTTTAAGAGAGAGATTGGATGGAAAATTATTGAAAACATAGGTATTACACCAGGCCTATGTTTTCATAAGATTCAACTGATGCCTAAGTGTAAACTGAGCGTTCAGCACCAAAGGAGATCAAATCCATAAATGCAAGAAGGTATAAAGAAATAATTCATAAAGTGGTTGGATTCTTGGGTGGTTTATCATGTCGTTGACAATAATTGGGTCAGCCCTTTTCAATGTGTGACTAAGAAGAAAGGAACTATTGTGGTTTCTAATGCGAAGAATAGACCCGTACCATTTAGGTCGATTAAAATAATATATTTTGCATGGATTACCACAAGTTGAATGTATGGACATAAAAATATCACTTCCCTATACAATTTATTGACCACATGTTTGATCATCTTGCTGGTAAGAGTTAGTATTTTTTTTATGGATATCGGGTTATAATCAGATATTTATAGCACCAAAAGACCAAGAGAAGACTAATTTAGCTTGCCCATATGGAACTTTTAGGTTCAAGAGGTTGATATTCAAGTTGTGTAATGCACCAATGACATTTCAGCATTGCATGATGTCTATCTTCTCAAACATGGTTAAAGATAATATCTAGGTATTTATGGATATTTTTTCTATGTAATCTTGTGCTAAATTAGGAGAAGTTTCACTTATTAGTGAAAAAGGGCATTGTTTTGGTTCATTGGATCTCCCACAAAGACATTGAGGTTAATAAAGTTGAAATCGAGGTGATGGAAAAGTCGCCCCAACCTATCTCTGTGAAGGGTGTGACTAGCTTTCTAAGACATTATAGTTTTTATCGGATATTCTTCAAGATTTGTCTGAGATAGCGCACCCATTATGCAAGTTACTTATAATGTAGACAAAGTTCGAGTTTAAGGATTATTGTTAGAAATCATTTGATAAATTAAAAGAAAAATTTATTTCTACTCTAATCATTACTTCACCAGATTGTGCACAATTGTTGGGAGTGATGTACGATGCGAGAGGGGTGGCTCTTAGCGTAATATAAGGGAAAAGGTGTCAGAAAGTGCTCTATCCCATATACTCTGCGAGCAAAGACTTGAATGTTGCTCAAAAGAATTATATTGTCACTGAACAAGAATCGTTTGTTGTAATCTTTCTTCACTAGAAATTTTTGTCCTATTTTCTTGATACTAAATTCATTATGCTCACTAACCATGCATCTTTGAGGTATCTTATGAAATAAAGGGATGCAAAAGCAAGACCGATTCGTTTGGTGTTATTGATGCAAGAGTTCAATTTTGAGGTGAAAATTTTAAAAGAGACATAAAACCAAGTTGTTGGTCACTTTCCCAGATTAGAAGAAGATGCAATGTTGAAGTTGGATGATAGAGTTGAAATAGATGATATTTATCAAGACGAACATGTTTTGGCTATCTCATATGTTATTATCCCTTTGTTCCTAAATTTAGATAATTGTTTGGTGAGCGATTTGCTAATTTCATATTTGTCAGTTCACCGAAGGAGAAAATTTTGTCTTGATTTTAAAAAGTTTTTTTTTGAAGAGCCATATTTATTTCATTTCTGCGCTGATAGAATTATTCGTTGTTGTGTTTCGCAGATATAGATTATGACTATATTGGAATCTTTTCATTCATCTCTTGTTGATGGTCATCATAGTGGTATCTAGATTGCTCACAAGATCTTGCAGTCTAGGTATTATTCGCCAACAATTCATAAAGATGGTCAAGATTTTTTCAAAATTATATGATCGTTGTCAAAGAGAATCAAGTATTTGAAGCAAACAATAACTCCCATATGTGAGATCTTGATATTATGGGTAAGTTTATTAGTTTGATGTAACACCCCATAAATTTCTACGTTAAGACTCGAATCATTCATCATTAACTTGTAGGGTTATATCGGGTAATTCTTAAATTGCCCATATGTGTAAGGTTAAATTCTTTAGTATGGGATGATTTAGGATATCAATTAAGGTAACTAGAAACTCTAAGCACAAAGTAGATTTGAAAGTTTCCTTATTGATTAAGTTTTGATGAAAGATATTTACTTAAGTCAACATCAAATGACCATATCTCTTAGAATATAAAGAGTTATGTGGCCCATACCATATCAGATTAAAGGTATTTTATTCTTCTTTCCAATGCCACCTATTTATCAACAATACAAGGTTTGAGTAAAAATTTATGACCATTTTAATAACCCGATAGAGTGTTGTTACAAATTAGCCTACGAGAAAATATTTAAAAAGGTCATTTTTGTCTTTTTTTCTCTAAGAAACCCTAAAAGAATTTCTTGACTAAGTCTAGGATCGAAACAATTCAATTTTCATCATTTAATCCATCCTTCTCTTCTCTTTCCAACCCTAGGGAAAAACCCTAAGAAAAAAATCAAAGTAGAAGACTACATTCAAGATTATTTTATAATATCCAATATTCTTCTTCAAGGTAAGTCCTTATCAAAAATTTTCATTCTTTCCAACTCAAATTCCTCCACAAAATTATGAATCACTAATGAAATTCATAATTCTAAGCCATAGTGATTTCAAAGAAAGTAATTCAAGAATCTCAAGAAAGGTTTCTCCTTCAAGATAAAGTTTCAAGGCTTCTAACAAAGTTCTTTTTCAATATTCTTCAGAATTCTTCAAAAACCTTGTTCGTCCAGGTATGTAAGGCTATTGTAATCACTACAAGAAAAATCGTTATTTAAGACCAGCATTTAGGGATGAGTTAATAATATCGTCTCAAAAGATACATGTATTGGGAAGAGATTATATTTCAGTCCCTAATTCTATATGTTATTGTGAAGGTACAAAATCTAGTCCTTAAAGAAATTACAATCTGCTCTCAAGTTCTAAATATGGTGGTGAAAAGCGGGAAAAGTGAATTTTTTAAATCTTAATAGAAACTCATCAGGAGCTAAAAAATTACATCATTAAATATAATTCATGAAAACTCTCTATTTTTTAAATACAAGACAATTAAGTCACTTCATATTTTATAGCACACAAAAGCCCTAAATTGGTTTCATAAAAAATCTCTGCAGCAGCTGTGCAAATCGCATTTCTGGGAAAACTGTGCTAATACTCTTTGATTTCATCCGCTCTTTCCCAAAATAAAGTACGAGTTTCAGCTTATCAAGAGAACTTCGTCTATGTGTTTATTTTCATCAAATTCATTCTAAGGTGTCTCTTCTTTTAAGCGTTGATTTTTTTTGTTAATTCTCTTAGCGTTAGTTTTGTTTGAGTTACTCTTAATATATTTCTTCACCAACCGGTGGTTTCCTATAGGTGTATAACTAGAGAAGTGTTGGGATTCGTAGTTGATAATCTTGTTTTCGAAGTATATGCAAGTTTGTAACATGAATTTTTCTTATTGTATTGTAGATTGAAAATGATGCATAGAGTTACCTAATGCCTAAGTGAAGGGAGAAGTAACTAGTAATAAGAACACAACTTTTTCATATGGCATCTGCATCATAAGATTTTTTCACTACAATTTGAACAAACTCTTCCTATGAGAACCAATCTAGTTCTTCTTGCTCTACTTACTTTTTTGAGAGTTGTAAAGGTCTGACAATATCTTGATGTTCTTAGAGAAAATATCATAAAACTTGTTATAATCCTGTTTGTTCACTGTAATTTCAAGGAATAGTCCAGCACAATTCTTCACAAATTTCTTGAAAATAACCTTAAGGATATAGTTCTGCAACAACATGTTATGGATTTGTTAAGAGAAAGTTCTTCTATAATGCCTTTCACAAAGCTCAGATATTCAGGCACTGCTCCTAAAAGAAAATTTTTACAATAATCAGACTATTGGAATATGTAATAATCTGTTAATGAGACACTTGGAGTAAATAATTCCTGACCATGATATGTATTCATTTTTAAAATGTATTTTTTAAGTCATATTAATCAGCAAAAATTGGATCACATATCAGAAATTATTCGAGTTAACAATGCAGCCCATTTTATGACTAGGCATTTAGACCTTTTTTCGTGGTTCTTAACTGCCTTCTAATTTCTACAACATCACATTAAATAGCTTCTAAAATCACTTTCATTTTTCATCGTCTTTGTTACAAAATAAGAGTTAATCATTGTTTATGTTATGGTTATTAACTTTACAAATATTTTCACTATTGTAGGATAACATTGGGAGTGTTGACAAGAAGGAAGAAATGAAGTGGTAAGATAAGGTATATTTGTTTCCCAAAAGTTTTCAGGAATTCCAAGTAATAATATGAAACTTTTAATTTACAAAAATGCACTTCAACTTTTTTCTTTAATAACATGATTTTTATTGCAAGAGCTTAAAATATTTTGCAACCTCTCCCTAGAATCTCCTTATTTCTCCTTATGTTAGGAAGGGGACAATTAAGCCTTGTTTTCCCAAGGATATTCTCAAAACGATAGAGGCTAGTTTCCATGTGTATTTGAAGCTTTTTCTTTAAAAGAATACTCACAAGTCATGCTTTGATGGTCATTAGCACATTACATTATAACGCAGGAGAATTTCTTTAGGTCTAAGAGTATCTAGAGTTTGGATGTTATTTAAGTTTATTGAACCCTAATTTCGTTGAGAATATGCATTTTAATTATCATTTTAATCTTACGGTCTAATAATACACGCAAGAAGCGAAAGAAAATAAACATATCAAATACAATTGGCAATTCCTTATCATATTGGTAGCTATAGCCTATCCGAGAAATTATATATCAACATGCACTATAAAAAAATATATTTCTTGTCTCTATTGTAATAAGTCATTTAGAGTTAAAAATTTAGTAGAAAGAATCAATTTGCTATGTCTCAATTTTACTTTCTTGTCTTTCTTTTGTGCTTTCCATTTCAAGCACAATTGTTGGTAACTATTCTTTCACTTCATAATTTTTAGTTTTCTGCCTTTAATTTATTTTCATTTTCTGAAGAGAATAGTTATGAATTTATTAGACATGTTTAATTGATATGTTGATTTTGTAGTCACTTTCAAGTTTCCTCGACTTTTACCTAGTATAGTCGCTATTCCACATCTTCATCTTGTTCTGTTTTCGACACATGTCTCTACACAAATATGGGAAATGTTGTTGTTTATTCATTCACCTGTAATATTACAAGCATCATTTGCTTAATGGAGGAACCATTAGCTAACTTAACTTCTTTACACTGCTTCACAATATCTTCTTTCTTTATATTCACATTTCTCAGCATAACTGCCAAGCATAATGTTGTTGTTTCTCGGACTTCCAATTTTAAAATCATCATATTCTTACAGAGGATTCATAATTTTTTTAGAATTATTTTCATTATCACACATCTTGTTATTGCTCGATTTTCACACACTTCAATGTACAACGCGTAACAAGACTTCCTCTATTTTATTTTATTTTATTGCATTAGAATAGCTAATAGGTAAATGAATACAAACCCCACTTGATGAGTGTTGGCTACAATATGTTCTGTTCTACTTTTAGAGTATTTCCGTTGGAATTTGTACACATCTCAACCTTGTAGGTTCTTGTGAGCATAAGATACAATTATACTCGCCCATCAGGTGTCCTACATTTCTACTCACAACAATCATTCTTCTCGCTCAATACTCTATATAGGTTGTATAAAATGATCAAGATGTTTTCTCCAATCATTTGTGATCCCAAAAAAGATAAAAACCAATTCTGCCGCCATACCATTTGTATAGCTTTGAACATAGAAAACAGGAAACATATCATGCATCAAGGCTTTCGTAAGCTTCGGTAAAACTTATGTAGCAAAGCATAAAACTACCATCAGAACTGATATCAAGCTCTAGTCAGCTTTGTAGAGAATCTAAGGCTACGATGTACACAACTCAAGTAGACTTTTGTGTGACCACAACCCTCTCTAAATAATCTATATGGTAAATCTTTATAATTTCTTATTAGTGCGTATTTGAGTTCTCAATTTTTTCAACCCAAGTCCTCTTTAATATTTTGAAGTGTTTAATCTCATTTCCTTTGGATATTCTAAAGTCTTTATAAATTTTTTGTGTGCCTACCGCTTGCATTTATCATTTAAATTCATTTTTAAGTTGAAGTGAACTCCCCTTTAAATTTTCTACCAAATGTTATTTAGTTGTGATTCATCATAAAAGATGTTTGATTCTTGGTTAATGTATCTCAAAATTATCAAAAATTGAAAAATGAAGAAGATTAGGCTAGGAAACGAGCTAACGGGAGGCAACATTAGATCTTTTTCACAACTGTTCAATTTTTTTATGCAAGCTCTTCTTTTTATTTTATGCAAAGTTTCATAATGGCATAAATTTTGATTTTAACATTCCTCACTGTTGTAACACTGCAACCAGCAGCTCCGTTGTGTTATAGTATGCTTCTAGCTACTCTTTTTTACTATTTGTTGCAGTTGTGTTGCTAATTAAACTTGTCACTTATGCTATTAATTCAGTCCATTTATTTCTATTTTCTAACATATGTTATTTAGTTGTGAATCATCATGAAAGATGTTGGATTCTATTTTAATGTATCTCAAAGTTCTCTCAATCTGAACTCTCAATTTGGTTAAACGAAGTAGGTTAGGCGAGGACACAAGCTGAGGTGAGCCAACTGTAGAAATTTTCGCAACTGTTTAATTTTTTTTATGCTGCCTCTTTTTTTAATTATTTTCTGCAAAGTTGCGTTGCATAACTTTTTGTTTTAAAAATCCTCACTGCTGCAACACTGCAATCAGTAGTTGTTGTGTCTTTTACAGTTTGCTTCTAACTGCTTTGTTTTACTGTTTGTTGTCAACTGCGTCATTAATTCAACTTCTCTTTTATGCTATTCACTCAGTCCATTTATTTCCATTTTCTACCAAATGTAAATAGTTGTGCTTCTTCAAAAAAAAAGTTACATTTTTTGTTAATGTATCTAAGTTTTCTAATGGATTTTCCTTATTTCTTGCAAGCTTTGTTGATGTTTTTGATATCACTTGACAAAGATTGAAGTTTTAAGTTTTCTGCCAGACTTTTGTTCTTTCTTTAGTGAAGATAGAAGTTTAGAATATGCACTAACTCATTGTTAGTTTTCTATGAATGTTTTGCAATACTTTGGATGTTATCTATGATTTTTAGTTTCGCAAATATTGAACATCATGGGATATTAATTAATTTATTGTAACAATCATAATCTTATCTCCATTCTTGACCCCTCTCTAATGTGACATTTGTGGATAAATATAGAGTCTTTGAATTGTTAATGGCTCTAGGATCTATGGTGCTCCGTTAGAGACCACACTTATTAATTGTCTCTAATCAATCTAGGAGTAGAATTAATGCTCGTCTCTAATGTATAAGCTACGACTAGTAATCATGCTAAGTGGTAAAGCTATTTTACGACCAAGTTGTTGTTCGTCTTTAAAACTAATCTAGGAACAGTTTCCTAATGGTCTCTAAAGACCTAATTGTATACTAGGACCAGTTGGTACACTGTCTCTGCAAATTTTCTAAGACGAGATTGCGGAAGGTCACCAAAAGAGGTTTAACGAGTGGAATACCAAGATATAAGTGCTCTATTTGAGACCAGATTTGTAGTCACTAAAAGGAGTTCACGACTTGAGTTTATCCCGTCCTAAAATATTTAAGGGACCAGATCTCTTACCTCGTCCTTACTGACCACTAGCGACGGAAGTATCTAGGACCAGAATTAAACTTTTAGAGACTAGATTTCCCTTCCTTAGAGATTGGTTTTCTTATAGTGTTTGTTGGAATAGTTGGTCCTCACACCTGATATACCGTGGTTTCATGATATAATTAATACTTTTTCCTTAAGTTTAGTGTGTCCGAAAGTCTTTTTGTGCTAATTTTTATATAAGTTTCTCTTTGTTTTGCAGGAAATCTTTTCAACGCTGAACGTGGAGATTCTGAGCAAAGAAATGCAGAAGAGACCACCTACAGAGCTTATGACGGTCCGTTGTGCTTGCGATGGTCCGTAGGCGGCAGCGTAGTGCAGCTGCTAAAGGATGATGGGGAAGTCTGACCAAGTGTGGGGTTACGAAGCTTGTGACGGACCATCGTGTCTATGACGGTCCGTCCTGCAGGTTCATCATGAAGTTCAGAGATTTGATCCGAGTACCCAGATTCCAAGAGTTGAAGTGTTTTGGAATGAAGACCCTCGATGAAGCGTTGTGCCTATGACGGTCCGTCATACTTGCCATCGAGGGGAATGAAGAGAGCAGCAGAAGAAATTGCACAAGTATGGGACGACAGAGTCCATGACGGTCCGTTGTGACCACGACGGTCCGTCGCGAGGTCCGTCGACTTAGCCGCGTTTTGGCAGATTTCCAGCAATTAGAATCATTGTTTAATTAGGTTTTTGTTTTTTTATAAATAGTTCGAAAAACCTCGTTTTTGAGGTTAGAATCCGTATTGTTAGACTCTTAGATTGTAAAATTCCTTATTGGTGATTTTCGGAGATTAATAAAGCAAACTTTGGATTTTACTCTTTCTCATTGAAGAAAGTACATGAATTCTTATCTACTATATCTGAATATTGTGTTTATGGCTATGAGTAACTAAAATCCATAACTACGGTTGTGGTAACCATGGGCAAATAATGAGATAAACCCTAACTAAAATAACAATTCTAGAATAGTGTCTTGCATGTATTAATAATTCTTTCGCTTAGAAGTCCTTTTAACGGATGGCCAATGTTAGAACTCGCCTTAATGCTATTTGTCGGACAAAGGAGGTAGATAATAGGAAAAGAATTATTGACATAGATTTAGTGTATACTATCTAATAGGCTAGTATTGATTGGTACGAGGTAATAACTTAGTCAAATATCGAATACAATGCTTAATATGAGGTAAGGATAAAGGTTAGGATGGCAACACACGTAGCTGGACCAAGGTGCGGAGTGAGATTTTCTAGATGCCGGACCAAGGATTTAGAAATACATAACTTATCACTTTGCATGCAAGATACTAGGAAAGAATTGTTATAGTTAGAATTATCAAGTTATGAACCTGTAGGGAACACGTAAACCCTAGTTACTTTGATTAATTGATTAAAATCAGATTGTTAAAACAGTTAAGTGTCTCTTTCAAGTTCGTTATTAATTTTACTCATTTAGAAATAGAAGCCCCCCTTTATTGTTTTTACTTTCCAAGGAAGTCATTGACCAAACAATAGTAATAACAGGTTGAAGTTAAGTCTAGACTATTTTCCTCGTGGGAACGATCCCAACCTCACTAGTTGGGTTATTTACTTGACACGACCGCTTTACTTCTTTTTTGAGAAGTAAGTTTGAGCGTATCAAATTTTGGCGCCACTGCCGAGGAATCTAGCTTTTAGATTAACTTGAACATATTACTATAGTTTAGTTGATATTTTCTTGATTTTACTTTGTTTTATTGTTTTTGATTTCTTTTCAGAACTATCCTCCTTGTATGCCAAATACACGGAGAGGAAGAGAACCCTTGTTTCCCTATAATTACGAGTTAGAGCGTACACTGCGCAATATGAATTGAAACTTGGGAATAAATGATGAGGATCCGAACCAGAACATCCCAGCTCCGGTTGATGTTCATGGTCAAATGTTACCCGATGCTCCGGGTGAACATCAATAGAGGGGACAAAATCCCGCTCCACGGCCCCAAGCATACTACACAGAGTATGATAGCATAGCAGACTCGGATGGGCCACTTGTCTTGCCCCCTCTACCCACAGGCCACACCTTTGTTGTAACTAGTAGCCTTATGCAAATGCTCACTGCCAGAGGTTTGTTTTCAGGGATACCTTCTGAGGATCCACATTCCCATATAGCTAAGGTAAGGGAAGTGTGTAAAAGTTGTGTTGGGAGGCCTGATTTGGATCTAGATGTAATAGGGCTCAGAGTGTTTCCTCTCTCACTGACGGGAGAGGCTGCTATATGGTTCACTGAGCTCTCATACAACTCAATCTTCACTTGGAACCAATTAAGAGATGTTTTGTTAGCACGCTACTATCCGGTCTCCAAGAAACTAAACCACAAAGACAGAGTGAACAACTTTGTGGCACTACCAGGAGAGCCAGTTAGTAGTTCTTGGGATAGATTCACCTCATTCTTGAGAAGTGTTCCAAATCACCGTATAGATGATGAGTCGCTGAAGGAATACTTCTATCGGGGACAGGATGATAACAATAAAGTTGTGTTGGACACTATAGCAGGTGGATCTTATGGGGAGTGTCATTATGCTGAGATTGCTGAAAAATGAGAGAAAATCTCCCGGAATAACAAAGCTTGGAGTACTAGGAAGTCTGATACAGGGAGAAACACCTTCGCAGTACAGTCCACTCACAACCTAGCCACAGATGAGATTCATGAAGAAATGGCTCAGATGAGTACTGAGCTTGTGTTGGTACCAAAACATGTCACAGGGGGTGCAGAAAAGATAAATGCAGTCAACTACTTGGCTAAACCACCACCTCCAAATCATGAGTGCTATTATGCGGAGGACACTTATGCAGTAAATGAGCAGACATGGGGTTTCCGACCAAGCGCCCAAGGCTCAAATTAGGATAATTGGCGCCAAGGTCAAGGGAACCAAGGTCGGAACTATGGTAACTACAATCGTGAGGGTCATTATGTCCATAATGGAGACTACAATCGCGACAACAACTTTAACAGGGGTAACTATGCTAATAGAAACAATAGGAATGGCCCCTATGTCCCTCCTCAAAATTTTGAAGTTACTCTTAGGGATGGTGGAGATAGTATGGCGCGAGTTGAGGATATGTTGCACAAAATATTGAGGAGGTTCGACACTAGTGATGAACACATTAAAGAGTTGAGGTGTGATTTACCTAGCATTGGGCAAAAAGTTGATACACATGCAATTTTGATTAAGTAGATCGAGTTGCAAATGGCCCAATTATCTTTGATAGTGAACACACGGCAACCGGGCACTCTTCCTAGCAACACCGTCCAAAATCAAAAGAATGATGCGCACTGTATGGCAATGACTACTCGGGGTTGTAAGCAAACCGTTGACGAACCTATGCCATCTACTGAGGAAAACGTGAGAAAGGATAATGATAATGTGGTAAAGGGTCGTGGTGAAGCAGAGGATAGTAATGGAAAAGATGCAGAAGTACCTATCAAGGTAATTCCCATGCCTAGGCCACCACCAACCTTCCCTCTGAGGTTAGTGAAAAATACCGAGGATGGTATATACCGGCGATTCATAACAATGTTGAAGCAACTTTCTATCAATGTCCCTTTGGTAGAAGCTTTAGAACAAATGCCCGGTTATGCTAAATTTATGAAAGATCTGGTCACCAATAAAAGATCGGTCACTTTCGAGGATGATGATAGGCTGCAAAATTGTACTGCTATTGCTACAAGATCCCTCGTACAAAAGAAAGAAGATCCTGGTGCATTCACTATTCCTTGTACAATCGGGCTATTACATTTTGCGAAAGCATGATATGATCTGGGGGCAAGTATAAATCTTATGCCCCTCTCGATTTACAAGAAGTTGGGCTTGGGTTACCCAAAGCCCAGTGTGATGCGGCTACTGATGGCTGATCGAACAGTAAAACGGCCTGTAGGGATACTCCACGATGCATTAATAAAAGTGGAGTCATTCATATTTCCAGCAGATTTTTGTTTTTCTTTATTGCGAAGTCGATTTTGAAGTGCCCATTATTTTTGGGAGGCCATACCTTGCTACGGGAAGAGCCTTAGTATACATGGAAAAGGGGCAGATGAAATTTTGGTTGAACAATGAGGAAGTGGCCTTTAACATTTTTAGGTCCATGAGGTAGATTGATGAGCTCCAATCGGTATATGCTATATCCTACAGTGTTGGTGAGTCATCTAAGACAGAAATAGAAGAACGTCTAGGTGTAGAAGCATTAGCGGAAGTGATAATTAGTTTTGATAACGATTGCATTGAAGAGTATGAGTCATTAGTCACGGATCTTGATCGACGTGATGTTCGGTTTAAACCAAAGAAATATAAGTTAGATATGAAGAATCGCGAGTGTCCACCCGCAAAAACATCTATAGAGGAGGCTCCAAAGTTAGAACTAAAAGCTCTCCCACCTCATCTCAGGAATGAATTCTTAGGAAAGGGTGACACTTTGCCGGTAATCATTGCATAAGACCTGAATGAACAACAAGTTGAGAGTTTGGTGAAAGTACTAAAAAGGTTCAAAAGAGCTATTGGGTAGACTGTTGCGGACATTATTGGGATCCCTCCTGGTATTTGTTCTCATAAAATCCAACTCATGCCCGATCATAAGCCAAGTATTGAGCACCAGAGACGCTTAAATCCACCTATGCAAGAGGTCGTGAAGAAGGAAATCATTAAGTGATTGGATGACGGAGTAATCTATCCGATCGCCGATAGTAGTTGGGTATGCCCTGTTCAGTGTGTACCTAAGAAAGGGGGAATGACTGTTGTACCCAATGAGAAAAATGAACTTGTTCCAATGAGACAGGTTACTGGATGGAGGGTGTGTATGGATTAGTGCAAATTAAATGCATGGACTGAAAAAGACCATTTTCCTATGCCCTTCATGGATCAAATGTTGGATAGACTTGCCGGAAAAAGGTGGTATTGTTTTCTTGATGAGTATTCGGGGTATAATCAGATTTCTATTGCACCAGAAGATCAAGACAAAACCACTTTCACTTGTCCATATGTGACCTTTGCGTTCAGAAGAATGTCGTTTGGGTTGTGCAATGCACCCGCAACATTTCGGAGATGTATGATGTCGATATTTTCTGACATGGTGGAGGATACTATAGAAGTTTTTATGGATGATTTTTCTGTGGTTGGTGATTCATTTGAGCGGTGTTTGACCAATTTATCAGAGCTCCTTAAGAGATGTGAAGACTGCAATTTAGTACTAAACTGGGAAAAGTGTCATTTCATGGTGAAAGAGGGTATTGTGTTGGGTCATCGCATTTCAGAATAGGGCATAGAGGTTGATCGAGCTAAAGTTGAGGTAATAGAGAGATTTCCCCCACCGATCTCTGTGAAAGGTGTGAGAAGTTTTCTTGTGCATGCAGGTTTTAACCGGAGATTCATTAAAGACTTTTCAAAGATTGCACACCCATTGTGCAAACTGCTGGAGAAAGATTGTAAATTTTAATTTGATGAATCATGTCTTAAAGCATTCGGTGAGCTAAAAGAAAAGTTAGTGTCTGCACCTATCATTATTTCTCCGGATTGGAACAGTCCATTTGAGGTGATGTGCGATGCTAGTGGGGTGGCTCTTGGTGTAGTATTGGGACAGAGAAAAAACAAAATCCTTCACCCCATTTACTATGCTAGTAAAGCCCTAAATGAATCTCAGAAGAACTACACAGTGACTGAGCAAGAACTCCTTGCAGTAGTCTTTGCTTTTGAGAAATTTTGCTCCTATTTGCGAGGTACTAGAGTTATAGTGCCTACTGACCACTCAGCATTGAGATATTTGATGGCAAAGAAGGATGCAAAACCTAGGCTGATTCATTGGGTATTACTGCTACAAGAATTTGACTTTGAAGTGATGGATAGAAAAGGAACTGAAAATCAAGTTGCTGATCACTTGTCTCGTCTAGAGGATGAAGCTATGAGAGAGTTAGGGGATAATACTGACATTGATGATACTTTCCCCGATGAACATGTATTGGCTGCTTCACAAGACTTGATCCCATGGTTCACAGATTTTGCGAACTATCTGGCTAGTGATATTGTTCCATCAGAGTTGTCCTTTCATCAAAGGAAAAAATTCATGTACGATGTGAAGAAGTTCTTTTGGGATGAACCATACTTGTATAGGAGTTGTGCCGACGGGCTTATTCGGCGTTGTGTGCCAGAATATGAAATGTTTATTGTATTAGAGGCATGCCATTCCACACCCGTTGGTGGACATCACAGTGGTATCTCAATCGCTCATAAGGTATTACAATGTGGTTACTATTGGACAACTCTTCATCAAGATGCTCATGGGTTTGCTAAAGCATGTGACAAATGCCAACGATATGGTGGTATTTCAAGAAAGCAAGAGCTCCCTCTAAACCCCATTCTTGTGATTGAGTTATTTGATGTTTGGGGTATTGACTTTATGGGACCTTTCGTGAGCTCTCATGGAATGAAGTACATTCTAGTAGCATTTGATTATGTATCTAAATGGGTCGAAGCCATAGCCCTCACAAACAATGAAGGGAAGAGTGTCACTGCATTCTTGAAAAAGAATATATTCTCTCGTTTTGGCACCCCAAGGGCCATTATTAGTGATGGGGGCTCCCACTTCTGCAACAGATTGTTCGCCATAATGTGGCCACTCCTTACCACCCTCAAACTAGTGGGCAAGTTGAAGTGTCGAATCGAGAAATTAAACAGATATTGTCAAAAACAGTGAACGCTAGTAGAACAGATTGGTCAAGGAGGCTTGATGATGCTCTTTGGTCTTACCAGACAGCATATAAGACTCTCATAGGTATGTCTCTATACCAACTTGTATATGGGAAAGCTTGTCATCTTCCGGTTTAGTTAGAGCATAAAGCCATGTGGGCTATGAAGAAGTTAAAAATGGATTGGAGCGAAGCTGCAGAGCAACGATTAAATGGGTTGAATGAACACGATGAATTTCACCTAAAAGCCTATGAAAGCTCAACACTATACAAAGAAAAGATGAAGAAGTACCATGACAACAAAATTGAAAAGCGAGAGTTTATGGTCGGGGATTTGGTGCTTTTATTCAATTCCAGGTTGCGCTTGTTTCCGGGCAAGCTCAAGTCCAAATGGACTGGTCCTTACTTGGTTACCCAACTATTCCCTCATGGAGCAGTTGAGTTAGAAACTAAGGTGGGTGTGCGGTTCAAGGTGAATGGACAGTGCATAAAAATCTATTTCGGGCATGCTGAATCGGCAAATGAAGTGATAGAGGCATACCATCTTGATGAAGTCTAAGTAATCAAGTGTCCCCAGTCGTTTCGCGACATTAAATCAGGCGATTGTTGGGAGGCAACCCAATACTTATCGTCTTTTTAGTAATGGTAGCATTTTTCTACTAATGGGTTTTTAAATTTGCAGGCACATCATCAGGAAATTCTGCAGAAAATTACTCTGCAGCAGTCACTGACGGACACATCGACGGACCATTGCACCTGCGACGGACCGTCGTATGCATCCATTGTACCAGGTACGTTTTTCTGTTATTTTGAAACTAGGGCACACACGATGGAACCAACGACGGGTCGTCAGAACTGCGACGGACCGTCGTCGGAGAACCGTCACGTGATTAATGAGTTATACCCGACCCGACCCGGCTGGACCCTTTTTCAAAATCAGACCGTTTAAACCCCCCAACCCCTCATTTCACCCCATTCCGTCATTATTCCTCTCATCTTCCCTCTCTTTTAAACTTCCACATTCCCTCCCACCGATCATTGCCCCCTAAAATTCTCCAACGCCCTAGAGTTATCATCTACTGGTCGGAGCTGCTGCTGTGGGTGTCTACTTTGCCAACTGAGTAATTGTCCATTTGCTTTTTCTCCATTTCTAAGGTATGTGTCTCTAAATTTATACTCATTTTTCTTGCCTTTTTGTTTACTAGTTAGTATAAGCTTAGTTCCTCGTCGTATGTTGTTTACTTTAGAAAATTCTGTCTAACCTAGGTTACAAATGTTCGAAATTGCCATGTTTCCCACCATACTCATAAGTGCTTTTGCATTGCTAGTTTCCTTGGTAGTTGGGTTAGACACAGGTAGGTCCAAAACACTACAAGGTTGATGTGGGTTCATCGGGGATGCTTAGGGTACCCTCAAATCTGTCACTGTTATTCAGAACGAGACCCCGATGACGGACCGTCGTACCCACGACGGACCGTCGTAGGGTCCGTTGCAAAAGCCCTAACACCCTGTCCCAACGGACACATGTAACGGATTGTCGTACTCATGACGGTCCGTCCTGCACAACCATTTTGGTTGTCAGAGACCCTGTTTCTAAGGATCTCTCATTTTTTCCCAAGTTTTCCCCAACGGACACATGTGACTGGCCGTCGTAATCACGACGGTCCGTCCTGCACAACCGTTCTGGTTGTCAGAGACCCTGTTTCTAAGGGTCTCTCATTTTTTTCTAAGTGTCCTTTAACGGACACATGTGACGGACCGTCGTACCCATGACGGGCCGTCTTGCATGACCGTTATGACGGTCAGAGACCCATCTCCTAAGGGTCTCCATATTTTTTCTCAAGTGTCCTACGACGGACATCTACGACGGACCGTCGTACCTGTGACGGTCCGTCCTACACATACCGTCATGCTAGTCAGAGACTCTCCTTCAGGGTTCTCTATTTATACATAGTCTAAGTAAAACATGACGGACCTCACGACGGTCCGTCATAGTCACGACGAGCAGTCACCAGGACCGTCGTGTGTTACTGTTTCTACAGCAATGACATACTATTTTCAATGTTTTATTTCGTATGGTTTCGTTTGTCTTGTTTGCCTCTAATCGTACTAATATTGATCCTTTGCAGGTACTATCTACTATGGTACCCATGCAAGACCGAATCTATGCAGGCGGGCGATCAAAGTCTGTCGCCTCGTCTGTCCGCATGGTCATCGGCTCTGATGATGAGCGTGACCCTGAGTATGTGCCCCCAGGCACTTCCACACCTTCCCGTGTTGCACGTGCTCCCAGAGCCACACCCAAAATGGTGGCGTCCGGCGTATTCACTGCCTCCCAATCTGATGAGGAGCGCACACTGACCGGCACACCCTCTGGGTTAGCCACAAATGAGGAAGGAGCGTCTGGATCCTTGGGAGTATCATGGTCCGAGGAAGCCTCTGGCTCTGCTGAGGTTCCCGCACCCGCCACCGCTGCAGCGTCGGCCTCGTCTGATGAGGCTGACAGTTCAGACTCTACATCTTGCTCACTAGCTCAGGTCCCTACTCCAGCCACGGACCAGCCCAACCGGTGGTGTGTCGACGGGTAGTTTCAAGTTTACTCCGACGCCAAGTTCCTGACTGATAAAGGAGTGATGACTTGAACACTCACTTTGGAGCGGCGGGTACTTACAGGGAGTCTCCCGATGATGCCTGAGATCCACAACCTCTTCACCAAGCATCGCTTGGAGTGGACAGCACGTCCGTTGGGACGATACAACGAAGAAATGGTCTGAGAGTTCTACGCATCCTACGTAGCGACTCTCCGATCAAAGATCGATAGGCGGGCTTCCCCTGCTAAACAGGCCCCACTGGAGCAGGTCCGAGTCCGGGGCGTACAGGTTGATATTTCCCTGCCCGCCATACGTCGGTTTCTATACGGTGAGAGTGTTGATGCTACTCGGACCCCCATCACTGCCGAGTTTGACTACCGCTGGCAGATAGTTAAGGATGGCCAGTTCTTGCGCGAGCCATCATTGAGAGAGACCACTAAGAGGTGGATGGCCCTGCACCTGTCAGTAGATGGAGAGGGTGCCGATTAAGTGACAGAGCCGAAGGGGGCCATCAAGAAGGCCAACCTCATGTTCAAAGCAAAGTTCTTGTGGCTGCTTGTCCGTCACTGCCTTTCCCCCATAGCTGCTGATAATATCGTTGCCTGTGATCGAGCAGTGTTTGATGGCGGCGATGATAGCCGGATTCGAGGTGGACTTCACATGGCTTCTCCAGGTTGTCATGCACGAGAGGGCATTCAAGGTCATTACTACCTACCTTTTCCCGTGCATGATCTTTGCCCTTTGCAGGTCCGCTGGTGTGCCCATATGGCACGTAGATCAGCTTAAGACCCCGCAGGGCACTATTGACATCGGCCTCATCAGAGACGAGTCCAATGAGTTGGATCCACGCAGAGGGCCCCGTCAAGAGCTGCCCCGACTTGCTGATGATCTTGCTGATATGGTAGCCCAGGCCCGCACAGCTACACAGGCGTCCACTGACACTACCCCGGTCGAGTCTATCCCGGGTAGTAGCACAGCCCTGAGCTCCTCTCGCACGGCCCCTCTACCGGCACTGGTCCCGCTTGCAAGGGTCCAAAAACAAGAGGCACAAATGGCCACTCTTCTGCATCATATCCAGCCGTGGATGCAGAAGTCGATTACTGAGTCCGAAGAGCGCCTAGAAAGGAAAATGGTGCAATTTACAGAGCAGAAGATCGCTGAGGTTAACCAGCGCCTGGACGCCTTTGAGTTGAGAGTGCTAGCCCGACCAGCCCCTCCGGTGGATGTGTCGACTCTTCAGGCTGCAGTCGACAGTCTTCGTGCAGACATCGACATGATCTTAGAGGCTACGATGCTGGAGTCTGAGGCCCCTTCTATCGAGCCTGCTGAGGGCACCGTGTTGGCGGCCCTTTTTGTTATTTCAGAAATTCCACCACCTCCCCCTCGAGAGAGTGCCAAGAGGTGTAGGGGTCGAGCAGAGGACGATCCGTGAGCAAGGAAGAAGGAGCGCCGAGAGATGGAGGCTGCGCGGAGAGCCTCCCTTGCTGAGGAGGAGGCGCACCAGATGAGAGCATCAGAGTTAGCGACTCGGGCGTCTAGCTCCCGTACTGTAGAGATAGCAGGAGACACTACTGATGGTGCGGTTGTTGCTGAGGACACCACTGAGGTTGTCCAGATTTCAGAGGACGTGGGTTCCAGGGAACCGGACCCACTATCTTGCTGATCGACGGCGCTTTGCGCTACAGGTTTGCTTCATCTAACACTCTAGTACTTATATTTTTATGCATTGGGGACAATTGCATGCTTTTTTGTTGGGGGTGGGGTAAATGGATAGTGAGTGTTAGGGTGAAGTCTGAGTAGCCCAATTCACTATCCTCTTTTGGGGTTTCCTTGCCTGTGTTCTTTTTCTCCAAAAGACTGATTACTTTTTTTGTTGAACCGGCATGTTTATATCTTTTGTACATAGTTTAAGTCTGAAGCATGATGGCTAAAATGATATCCTGATAAACTGGAAAATGATGGATGGCTAGGCATAGTAACTGATCATTATGTGGCTCTAAGCATGACATAGAGTTACACCATTGCATTACCCTAAGTCTTATATTCGAACTAGGTGTCTGATAATCTGGTATAGTGATGAGATGTCAAGTGAGTGTGAGGAAAATTTGAATAGTCCACTTTTGGTACTGAGCTAGAACTTGCCTGGTTTGTCATGCCAAAAGTAAGTTCTAATAGACAATTAGGAAAGGATCATAGGCCCTTATTCAATATAGACCATTTCTAGCCTAAATAAAAGAAACCAAATGAAATTTATCCTTCTTTGATCCAAATAATCTGAGCTTAAAATTAGACCTTTCTTTTTCACCCCAACTGATCTTTTCTGGGAACAATGTGTTGGACCTGGTCCCTCCTTGGACATGTGCACCTCAGCTTATGCCAAAAGCATAAGTTGAGGGTGGCTAATGCAGTAAACAACCTTCATTATGGCCCTGACCCAAATTTGGGTATTGTGTACCTTGACTCATGGCAAAGCCACGAGTTGAGTGTGGCTATTATGAGGAATGCTCTGGAAAGTGGGGTTGAAAGAACAAAGAGAGAGAAACAACAAAAGTAAACCGACTCAAGAATTCGTTGAAAGAAAAGTAAAGAAAAAGAAAAATATACAAGAATTACAAACAAGAAAAGAAGACAGTCACTTACACAAATGAAAAAAAAAGAAAATAGCAAGGTGAAAGAATATAAGAAACTGGGCGAGATAAAATAATAGACAGTGGAAGGTTTAGCCGATATGTCAAGGAGGGAAAAAAGTCACTAAAGTATACCTAAATATACCTTACCTGACCCCGAGCCTATGTTACTAGCTAAATAAGTCATATCGTGATCCTAAGGGTTGTTTTGCGAACAACTTAAGGCAATGACAATAAGGGCAAGCTTATGGCAATAGGTATGAATGAGTGTGACTTTTTTCTGAGAGTGAGTGTTGAAAAATAATCCTTATACTCAAACTAAAATCATGGTGTGAAAAATGAGGATTTTAATTTGAAGTGAGGACACTAGTTGCATTATCGGAAATATTAGCACCTCAGTGAGAAATTGAAGAGGATAGGTGTTAGTGCATGGTAAGTCTGTGTCATGTTCAGATTCCACAAAATTCAGGATTAATAGTGATAGCATACATAGATTTGATGAGATTAATCGGGATTGATAGACAAATGACTGCAAAGGATAAAACATAGATACTATTGTACAAAGATTGTGAGTGAGTCATAGTACGTCGCTTGAGGACAAACAACAAATTTAAGTTGAGGGTGTTGATATACCGTGGTTTCACGGTATAATTAATACTATTTCCTTAAGTTTAGTGTGTTCGAAAGTCTTTTTGTGCTAATTTTTGTGTAATTTTCTCTTTCTTTTGCAAGAAATCTGTCCAACACTAAACGCGGAGATCCTGAGCGAAGAAATGCAGAAGAGACCACCTACGGAGCTTATGACGGTCCGTCGTGCTTGCGACGATCCGTAGGTGGCAGCGTAGTGCAGCTGCTGAAGGAATATGGGGAAGTCTGACCAAGTGTGGGGTTACGAAGCTTGTGACGGTCCGTCGTGTCTATGACGTTCCGTCCTGCAGGTTCTTCATGAAGTTCAGAGAAGTGATCCCAGTACCCAGATTCCAAGAGTTGAAGTGTTTTGGAACGAAGACCCTCGATGGATCGTTGTGCCTATGACGGTCCGTCATACTTGCTGTCGAGGGGAATGAAGAGAGCAGCAGAAGAAATTGCACAAGTATGGGACGACGGAGTCCATGACGGTCCGTTCTGACCACGACGGTCCGTCGCGAGGTCCGTCAAGCCAGCCGCGTTTTTGCAGATTTCCAGCATTAAGAATCCTTGTTTACTTAGGTTTTTTTTTTATAAATAGTTCGAAAAACCTCGTTTTTGAGGTTAGACTCCATATTATTAGACTTTTAAATTGTAAAATTCTTTATTGGTGATTTTTGGAGATTTATCAAGCAAACTTTTGATTTTAATCTTTCTCATTGAAGTAAGTACATGAATTCTCATACTATATTTGAATATTGTGTTTATGGCTATGAGTAACTAAACTCCATAACTAGGGTTGTGGGAACCATGTGCAAATAATGAGATAAACCCTAACTAAAATAAAAATTCTAGAATAGTGTCTTGCATGTATTAATAATTCTTTTGCTTAGAAATCCTTTTAACGGATGGCCAACGTTAGAACTCGCCTTAATGCTACTTGCCGGTCCAAGGAGGTAGATAATAGGAAAAGAATTATTAACATAGATTTAGTGTATACTATCTAATAGGCTAGTATTGATTGGTACGAGGTAATAACTTAGTCAAATATCGAATACGATGCTTAATATGAGGTAAGGATAAGGGTTAGGATAGCAACACACGTAGCCGGACCAAGGTGCGGAGTGAGATTTTCTAGATGCCGGACCAAGGATTTAGAAATACATAACTTATCACTTTGCAAGCTAGATACTAGGAAAGAATTGTTATTGTTAGAATTATCAAGTTATGAACCTGTGGGGAATACGTAAACCCTAGTTACTTTGATTAATTGATTAAAATCAAACTGTTAAAACTGTTAAGTGTCTCTTTCAAGTTCGTTATTAATTTTACTCATTTAGAAATAGAAACCCCCCTTTATTGTTTTTACTTTCCAAGGAAGTCATTGACCAAACAATAGTAATAACAGGTTAAAGTTGAGTCTAGACTATGTTCCTCGTGAGAACGATCCCAACCTCACCAGTTGGGTTTTTTACTTGACACGACCGCCCTACACCTACTTCCAAAATAAGTAAAAGAGAAATGTAGGATTCTACTCCTAGATTTGAGTATTCTTGAGATAAGTTGATTTGAGTTCTTGAGTTCCTGTTTCTTTTTAAAATTATAATGTTAATTATTAAACTGACATATGTTTTGCAATAAGATTCTTGAATTGATTCATTCATGTCTATATTTCAGCATGAACCCTATGAATTGAGTATTTTTAGATGAGTAGCATTGTTGTGTTTTGAATTCTGAGTTTCCATATTTCTATTAAGATCCCTGAGTTGAGTCGTTCATGTCCATAATTCTACATGAACCCTATGAATTGAGTTATAAATCTTGAGAAGTTTTTAAAGCGAACACTTCAGTATTAAACTAAGTTTTGAGAAAGTGAAGATGAGTTTTCAGAAAAGAATGATGATAAGTATGATGTTCGAGTATGTCATCGATGTATAAGTAGTACGATATCTAGATATACCATCAATGTTTATGCAGAATGAATTTTCGAGTAATCAATGAACGTATTAAAATATGATTTTGATAGGTTTTTGAGAAAGAATTTTCAAGTATGAGCTGCGTAAGAGTAAAGTGGACTAGATATTCCTAGGTATTAATTTTTACATTGATAAAATTCCTAAATAATTTATGATTTCAAAAGATATTTTAAGAGTATTCCCTCTTTTAAGAGGGCAGTTTGAGCAATTATCTCAAACAATAGGAAGATTTATGTTTACAAACATATGAGCAAGAGTATAGATTATTGGGAGTAGTATTGAGCATCGATATGGAGACGAGTTTAGACAAATCAAAGTCCTCATAAACCATGTATCTAACATGGTTAAGGGATCATACTTTTTAAATGAATCCTTATTTCTTAGAGGAGACACTTAGTCAAGGTGTCCAACATCCTGGCAAAATATAGGACAATTCTGGTTAGTTTGAGCGAGAGTTGCATCATCATTTAGCTCATAGTGATGGTTTTTTATTAGAGAATTTTCCAATAGAGTTTAAGTTTACTATTGTATATAACTTATTATGTTGAGTTCAAAGATGAGAAAGTATTTTGTAAAGCTTTAAATGTTTAACTCTTTAAAGTGTGTTGAGATCACTCTATCCGCTCGTGAGCATTTAAGTGAGATCTCCTTGCTTCTGGAGGACTTCAATTTTATGAGTTGTTGGTGTTAGTAGCATTTTGAGTCATCGTTCTTTTTATCCCGACACTCGTCTATATATAGTAGAGGTTACATATATAAATAGTTTTTGAGAGTCTTTTAGTTTATTAAAAACTTATGTTTCATAGTCATTATATCAAGCTTACAGTAAATTATTTTTAAACACTTTTTCTAATTTGATGATTATATATGCTTGAGTTATTCTTACGCTTTTAGTCATCGAGGATGAAGGTTCGCTTAAGGGCCAGGAATAGTTCTCGGATGTCGGTCATGTCCAGGGTATAGGCTCAAGTCTTGACATTACAAATAAGATGAACTACATCCTTGTAGTGGTTTACTATGTGTTTTAATTGACGGATATTGTTGCTCTTTCAAACAATGGAGGAAAGACTATCACTATATTCGTGCAAAAGAATATCTTCTCTAGATTTTGTACACCAAGGTCAATTACTAGTGATGGATGTTTGATACGCTCAAACTTACTTCTCAAATAAGAAGTAAAGCGGTCGTGTCAAGTAAATAACCCAACTAGTGAGGTTGGGATGGTTCCCACGAGGAAAATAGTCTAGACTTAACTTCAATCTATTATTACTTTTGATTAGTCAATTACTTCCTTGGAAAGTAAAAACAATAAAAGGGGGGTTTCTATTTCTAAATGAATGAAAATAAGTACCTAAATTGAAAGAGACACTTAAGAGCTTTAAATGTTGGATTTTAATCAATTAATCAAAGTAACTAGGGTTTACGTGTTCCCCACAGGTTCATAACTTGATAATTCTAACTATAACAATTCTTTCCTAGTATCTTGCATGCAAAGTGATAAGTTGTGTATTTCTAAATCCTTGGTCCGGCATCTAAAAAATCTCACTCTGCACCTTGGTTCGGCTACGTGTGTTGCTATCCTAACCCTTATCGTTACCTCATATTAAGAATCGTATTCGATATTTGACTAAGTTATTACCTCGTACCAATCAATACTAGCCTATTAGATAGTATACACTAAATCTATGTTGATAATTCTTTTCCTATTATCTACCTCCTTGGTCTGCCAAGTAGCATTAAGGCGAGTTCTAACGTTGGCCATCCATTAAAAAGAATTCTAGGCGAAAGAATTATTAATACATGCAAGACACTATTCTAGAATTGTTATTTTAGTTAGGTTTTATCTCATTATTTGCCTATGGTTACCACAACCCTAGTTATGGAGTTTAGTTACTTATAGTCATAATCACAATATTCAAATATATTAAATAAGAATTCATGTACTTACCTCAATGAGAAAGAGTAAAATCCGAAAGTTTGCTTGATTAATCACCAATAATCACTTGCAAGAATCTCAAAGTAATCAATAATCTCACAAAAAGTCTAATGATAATCAAGAATCTAACACTAATACACAGAGTCTAATAATGATCCAGAGTCGAACTAATAATACCGAGTCTAACCTTAAAAATGAGGTTTTTCGAACTATTTATAGAAAATAAAAACCTAATTAAACAAGGACACTATTTGCTGGAAAGCTGTCAAAACGCGGCTGGGTTGACGGACAACGCGACTGATCGTTGTGGTCATGAAGGACCGTCATGGACTCCGTCATTCCATACTTGATGAAATATCTTCTACTGCTCTCTTCATTACTCTCAACGGCAAGTATGACGGACCATCATAGGCACAACAGTCCGTCGAGGGACTTCATTCCAAAACACTTAAACTCTTGGAATATGGGTGCTGGACTACTTCTCTGAACTTCATGACGAACCTGCAGGACGGACCGTCATAGACACAACGGACCGTCATGAACTCCATAGCCCCACACTTGGTCAGACTTCCCCATCTTCCTTCAACAGCTACACTACGCTGCCACCTACGGACCGTCACAAGCACGACAGACGCCATAAGCTCCGTAGGTGGTCTCTTCTGCATTTCTTCGCTCAAAATCTCTGCATTCATCTTTGGACATATTTCCTGCAAAATGAAGAGAAACTTATATAAAAATTAGCACAAAAAGGCTTTTGGTCATGCTAAACTTAAGGAAAATGTATTAATAATACTGTGAAACCACTATATATCAATGTTCTCGCTTTTTTTAAGGTGTTTCTTGAAAATTATGGTGTTTGGAATAACTAAAACACTGACTTTGGAAACTTTCTCATTATTATCTTGTATGATGTATGTTAAGTGGCTTTTGTAGGGCTTTTTGGGGTTTTATACGCCATGTTATGCCTAAGTTACTTGACATGCATCAACAATGAAAAATAAGACTAGAACGAGAGAAGAGGAGTGATGCTTCAATATGTGTATGTTTTATATTTCTTGATCAACAACACTATCCTACAGATAGAGTGTCTACAAATCGAATCTATTAAATTAACCCAACCAAGGGTTGGGTCGTGTCCCAAGGAAGTCATAGTGAAAGTAGTAGCTAATTAGAATTTCGTTCAAAATAGTGATAGCTCAAGACATTTTCGAGTATTAAAAGAAAATTTAAATTCAATTTGTGACACCAAAGTGTCATGTATTAATACAGGGTTTTGTCAAGTAGTGAAATAGCAAAAATAATGGAAAAACAAGTATAGGAGAGTGTTTTAAGGGTGTGACCCTAATATATGTTGACACAAACTAATGGGTATGTCATTTTGATAAGAAAATTCTCAAGATAGTGGTGTCTAGACTAAGCTTTAGGTAAAAGTAAGTTCCTTCTTAGGCAACTTACCCCATATCAAATGGGTTCCTCTCGGACACACACTCGTCTAGATTAACCAGCCTACGTTTTATCCACACCCTGACCTTTTGATAGAGGGTGATTGGATATGGGATTAGGGCTCACTCTCTCGGGTTAAACCTCATGTCCACCCACTCCTTAGGCATGAGTCTAGTGGTCTTGGTTTCGTTATCTCCCTCTCTGGCAAGCCAAAAACACATGGGCGGTTTAGTATTTTCAACTACAAGACCATTAAATTAAACCATAACCAGTCGGTGAAATCAATATTGAAATACATCTAATCGTATCAACAAGAAAGACCCAAAAATAATATTAACACATATTTTCTAAATCACATCCCCAAGAATGGGGGGTTTTAGCACAAATAAATCAATATGAAAATGTACTTCAAATGATAAAGGAGTCAAATAGGTATAAGAGATCAAACCTTAAAATGGGGAAGGAAGGTAAATGGAGAAGACTCACTTCCAAGATTTGAAGATGAACTTCTTTCTTCAAGCTTCCTCAACACCCTCCCAAAACTTGAGAGAAAACATAAGAACAAAGTATCTAAAATAAAATAATAAGTGTTTAACATTTCACATTTTAAAATTTATCTTCAAAAATCCTCTAAATAATAAAAGAGGTTAGTATTTATAAGCTTAAGATTTAATGTTGCACCCCTCAAAACAAACTAGGATAAACTAGATCCTCAAACGTGTTTTAAGAGTTAATAAATTTAATATAAGGTGTGACACAGCTTGTACTAGTTTGTTTGAAGAGATTAGAAGTCAAACATCAAAGGACGACCAAGACGTCTGTAAACTAGTCTTGTGTGTGCTAGTGTGCCTTTGCATGTTTCATGTGTTTTGATGTGCCGTTTGGAGTCCTAAAATGAGTTGGAGAGACCCTTAACATGTATATATTCATGTTTAAAGTCAAAATTTCTGTGTACTACTCCCTAAGGACCACCTTCAGGGTCCTTGAGGAGGACCCAAACTGTTATATTCTCGAACGTTCAAGGACCTAGGCTAGAGTCTCACCAAGTGTCAAGTGCTTTAAAACAGTGTTTCCAGACTTAATAAAGTTAATTAACTTTATTAGGAAGTGTTAAGGCCTAAAATTCAAAGAAGGGCCACGACGTCGGGAGACTAGTGAAAGTGACTTAGTGTGCCTTTAGGTTTGTACGGGGTTTGAAGAGTCGTATGAGGGTCAAACTTTGTAAAAAGACCTAGGTAAACCTTAATGCATTTTTAGGGTAAAAATGGTTAGGTACGACTACCCAAGGACCACCCTAAGGACCCTTGAAAAGGACACAAACAATTGACCCTAAAAGTTGTCAAAAGATAATGTGCAACCATGAGGGGATCGACGAGCCGTCGATGGATTCCACCCCATTGATGGTGATCTTTAGTATATACTTAGAATCCTTGATCAGGGCCTACAAAATGCATCCTCTGTCCCAAACCACGTTGACAAGTACGGTCCGTGGTTGGGATAAGAGGGCGTCGACGGGGTCTCGTCGATGGACCCCTATCTCAATGCCTCTACATGTCTTAAGTGGGGGTTGTTAGGTAATTAAGTAATAAATTATAATGTTCGGTTATAATTAGTTAGTTTATGACTATTTAAGCACCTAAGTCATTAAACTAAATTAACACCTCATAAATCCCAAAATAGAAATAGCTCCCACTTCTCTCTAGTTTCTCTCACTACTCCAAAGACCCCCATTGAAGTTCAAGGTCAATCTTCTATAGGGATTAAATATAAAGTCTTTAATTCACCAATATTAAAGGATTCTAAAGGTATGGAAGCTATTGACTCTTGGTACTTCTTTCCCCAAGAGGTTCTTCAAATTTTTGTTTTCAATTTTCTTGAAAAGTCTATTTTTCATCCAATTTCGTGGGTCTATTTTGTACATTGAATTATGTAGTATGAATTAAATTATTGTGATGATTTATGTATGTTTATGTGTGGATTGATGTATCCCTTAAATCTTTTCCCTAAATCTCTATAAAAACCCATGAATTCTCTTCTTCTCGTAACCCTACCTTGTTAATTGGATTGATTATGATTAACGGAGATTTTTATGAAGTTCTTGAATAATTTATCATTATATGATGATAATTATGGAATCTTTTGGTGAATATCATTGAATTGGAGGTGAGATGTTTGATGAGATTTTTTGAAGCCATTGGTAAGACTTTCAAGATCATGAATGCTCTATTGTATTAATGTTGGTATATTCTTGATAATGTTGTTCAATTGAAGTATAAATGATGAATTTATGAATGTATGATGAGATATGAACATGATGGATATGAGTTGATGATAGTTGAATGATTATGAGGATTGGAAGTTATTCTCTAGTTCATTTTATTACTATGATTATGATGTAATGTTTCACTAAATTTTGGGTTGTGATGCTAGGATTTTCTCAATCTAGAACCTAGGAGCTATGATCATGTTATACAAGGGCTTAGTCTCCTAATAACTACGTTATAAACTAATTTTAAGGATGACTTAAAAAGACAGTACAAAAAACAAATTTATCTTACCACCAAGCGAACTAGCCAATGAGAGGTGTCCCTTTCCATGAGGAAGGTAGGTTCACCAAAGGTCTCATGAGGTGGAAACTACAATGCGGATTACCATAAACAGAGTTTCTAGTAACAATATCCTAATTCCTTGACTATGTGCCCCCATCGGAAAACTAGCTAGTGGATCCATGTAGACGTTATTATGATGTATATAGCCTACCTTGAAAAGTTGGATGCCCTTCTTTTAGTGTGAGGGGTTGACACCGGATTCCATTTTTATCTCACATTGTCTGATGTCGGTTATGTCAAAGTTTCCCAAAAGTAAAATGAATGAATGAAAGTAAGTAGATGCCTAATAATTAGGATGACTTTAGTGGTGTACTAGTGTAGGTAAGGGAATGGGACTTTATCAATATATTTCTCATGTGGACCTTGAGGGAATAATTCGTAGGGTGATTTCTTTATATACATATGTTATGAATGAAATTAATAATGTTGAGTCTCTATAATGTTGGTCTCATATGAAGTTGATTTCACGTGATATGTATGTTTTTGGTCTAGAATGTTGTATGAGGTTGAATATACTTATTATGATATAATATAATTTAAGGGAAATTCTTATGGTCTCTTTGCTAGAATACTAATTTTATGTTAGGTTATGGGGATTCACATAGACAATGCACTAGTTGACTTGAATTTGGATTATGGGTAAGTTCATGTAAGGTATTGATGAAATGTTGCTTATGGATTTATTATGATGTTTTTAGTGAACATGTCATATGAAAATGTCTTATTTGACTATGTTAAGTACTTTACTATATTCTTTGAATGTGCATGAAATCTTTTAAATTAACTTAGCATGCTTATAAACAAAATGTCCATTTGTTTATATTTTCAAACGATTTACTTACATATGTTTTCGTACTTAGTACATGTGGTTTGTAACCCATATTCTCTTCAATTTTCTTCACCAAGTGTAAGTTCGGGCCATTGAAGGTATTTCACTCCTTATTGAAGAACTTAGATTGATAACCCCAATTTGGTGAGTCCTCAAGTCCGAGGATGAAGAATCTTAACTCTAATTTTCATGTTTTGTATTTTAAAGACTTCATTTTATTTCTATATGAGACATATTGTAATGTTGTAAGGTATATGTCCCAAATCATGTTATCTTATGTTATATAGTTATGTGAGACGATTGTAGACTATTATAGATATATGAGAAGTCTATGTGAAATTCAAATGTAAAGTTTTAAGTCTTTCGTATTTCTGTTTACCTATGAAATGTGATGATGTAAGGTAAGGGATTGTCTAAGGCCTCTTCGAGGATGAAGATACCAGTTATGTCTAGGGGGTGCTCCCTGTTCGTGACAAACTTGGTATCAGAGTATGAGGTTGAATAATCATAGAATGTCTCACAAAACCACGTCTACATAGATTCTTGCACATAATTGTGAAGTGCACCACACTTATGAATGAGAGGCTATGTGATGCTTAGGAAATTCTCACTTCTTTGGTATTCTTAAGTCATGCCTCAAGAATCTTAACTCTATGTGTCATTTTCTTCTAATCCTTTTTCTTATGGTTATAGTCTATGACTAAGAAGGGAAGCCACAAGAAGAGTTGAAGAGGAGATTGTGAATGTGGGAGTTTCTTTCTTAGGTAACCAAGCTCCTCCTCAAGAACAAGCTCCCCTAGGTAACCAAGTTTCTCTTCATAGAAAAAAGCTCCTCTATAACCAAGCTCTGGCCAATCCTCTAGCTATGACAGATGGAGATATAAGGACATCTTTCTTCAACTTGGCTCAAACCATGAATACCAAGTTCAATTTGTAGCTGCACAAGCTCAATATATGGTGGTTCAATCAAACCGGGAAGTTGCACCCCGTGTGAATCATAATGCTAGTACCATGGCTTCTCTATTCTCAAGGATTAAAACTCCCATGTTCTTTGGGTGAAAGGTGAATGAAAATCCCCAAGGCTTTCTTGATGAGGTTTATAATATTTTGTATGCTATAATGGTGAGTTCAAATGAGAAGGCCGAGCTAGCCGCCTATCAACTCAAGGATATGACCCAAACTTGGTACAGTCAATTGAAAGACAATAGGGCTTTGAGATCGGGTCCCATAAGTTGGGTAGTCTTTAGGAAAGCATTTCAGACAGGCTCTTCCCAAGGGAGAAAAGCGAGGCAAAAGTTGAAGAGTTCGTAAACCTTCATCAAGGAGGTATCAGTGTTCAAGAATACTCTTTGAAATTCACTAAGTTTTCCAAATATTCCTCTTCTTTGGTGTCCAATCCTAGAGATGAAATGAGTCATTCTGTGATGAGTGTGTCAAATGATCTACTGGTAGAGTTTCGTGTAGCAATACCTCATGACAACATGGACATTTCTCGTTTGATGGTGCATGCTCAACAAGTTGAGGAAAGTAGGCTCAAGAGGAAGAGTAGGAAGTTCAAGAGGGCAAGGCCCCATGATGGACGTACTTCTAAAGGTAAGTTTTAGATACAAGATAAACCAAAGTTCAACTAGAGATTCTCCATGTAAGTCCCTTCTAATTTTCCAAAGGACCGTAAGGATAGGGTTCCTACTCCTAGGTCCAAGATAGGAAATGTGGTAGTTAACCAAGTGAGGCCCCACAATGTGCCATATGTGGCAAAAAGCATGTGGGTAAATGTTTAATTGGAACGAATAATTGCTTCGGTTGTGGAACGAGTGGGCATATGGTTAGGGATTGTCTTATGACCAAGAAGCGAGGAGGGGAGAGTAATCAAACAGAAGAAAGTGGTGTTATTTCGAATGATCCTACAAGAACCTCTTCTATGCTCTCAAGTCTAGGGGTGATCAAAAGGTTTCTCCAATGTTGTTAGGATTATGTTGCAAGTATTTTCAATTAATGTTTATGCATTGCTAGATCCCGATGACTTTGTCTTTTGTAACTCCTTTAGTGTATATGAAGTTTGATATGTTTCTTGATGTCTTAGTTGAACATATTTTTGCTTCCCCGGTGGGTGACTTGGTTGTCCCATATTATTGTCAAATAGGGTTACATTGGTTGATTTGGTAGAACTGATATGTTGGACTTTGATGACAGATTGGGTATGGATTTGTTACATGCTTATTTTTCTTCAATTTATTGTAGAATAACGGTAATTAAATTCCAATTTCCTAATGAACCCATTTTAGAATGGAATGGGGGAAACTCAATCCCTAGAGGTCAAATCATTTTCGTGTCTAAAAGCTTGTAAGATGATTTCTAAGGGATGTCTCTATCATATTATTAGGGTCAAGGACCTTCAATCCGAGACTCATCCTTAAGAGTCGATCCATATAGTGAAAGACCTTCCGGGTGTCTTCCAAGATTATGTTCCCAGAATTCCTCCTAAATAGGAAATAAATTTCGGCATAGATTTGATGACAGATACTAAACCCATTTCAATTCATCCTTACGAGATGGCTCTGGCCTAGTTAAAAGAATTGAATATTCAACTCAAGAATTTTCTAGATAATGGTTTTACACAGCCAATCATTTTTCCATGGGGCACTCCGGTATTATTTGTGAAAAGGAAAGATGGGTCTCTTAGAATGTGTATTGACTACCGACAATTGAACATGGTTACTATAAAGAATAAGTATCCTCTTCCTAGGATTGATTATTTGTTTGCTCAACTCCAAGGTGAGAGTTACTTTTCAAAGATTTATTTGAGGTCAGGTTATCACCGACTAAGAGTTAGAGGAGTTGACATTCCTAAAATGACTTTTCAAACTAGGTTTATTTGTTATGAGGTCCTACTCATGTCTTTTGGTCTGACTAATGCACCGACGAGCTTTTACAAACCTTATGAGTAGGGTATTCCAGAATTATGTTGATTCATTTGTAATTGTCTCTATTGATGATATTTTTGCATAATCTGAAAGTGAGGATGAGCATATAAGTTATTTGAGGTTAGTATTGCAAGTCCTCAAGGAACATCAACTCTTTGCTATATAGCAAGTCTGAATTTTTGTTGAGATTAGTTGGTTTTCTTGGTCACATTGTTTGAAGTGAGGGCATAGAGGTTGATCAAAATAAAATGGAGGTCATTAAGAATTGGTCTAGACCTTTGACTCCCATAGATATTCGAAGATTCTTGGGTTAGCCAAGTATTATGAGATATTTGTTGATGGGTTTACAACTACTGCTTCTTTTTTGACAACCTTAACCCAAAATAAAGTTATGTTTTAGTGGTCGGAAGCTTATGAGAGTGGTTTCTAAATGTTGAATATAAGCGTACCTCCGCTCTAATTTTAACTTTATCAAAGGGTACCGAAGAGTTTGTGGTGTATTGTGACACTTCTAGAGTACGTATGGGTTGTGTCCTCATGCAACATAGTATGGTGATAGCATATGCCTCTACACAACTCAAGGTGCATGAGAAGAACTATCCAACTCATGATCTTCAATTAGCGGGCGTAGTGTTTGATTTGAAGATATGGATACACTATGTATATGGGGTTCATGTGGATGTGTTTACCGACCATAAGAGTCTCCAATATGTATTCATTCAAAACGAGTTAAATCTCAGACAAAGAAGATGGTTAGAACTCTTAAAGAATTATGATAAGAGTGTCATTTACCATCTCGACAAAGCCAATGGTGTTGCAGGTGCTCTAAGTCAAATGTCAATGGGTAGTTTGGCTCATGTTCCCAATGGTAAGAAGGAATTAGTGAAAGATGTGCATAGATTTTCCTAGTTGGGTGTTTGGTGAGAAGATTATCATATAGAGGATTTCATGGTTTATTATAACTCTGAGTCGCCTTTAGTGGTTGAGGTGAAGTCTAAGCAACATCTTGATCCTTTATTGATAAAGTTGAAGGAATCGGTTCTTATTAAGTTTGATGAGTCATTCTCTGAAGGGGGAATGATATACTTAGGTACCAAAAAAGGTTATGTGTACCTCATGTGGATGACCTAAGGAGACAAATTATGGAAGAAGCTCATGGTTCCCGATATTCCATTCATTCGGGTGGAACCAAAATGTTGCATGACCTACAAAAGGTCTATTAGTTGAACGGTTTGAAGAAGGATATAGCGGAGTTTGTGTCCAAATGTCCTAATTGTCAACAAGTGAAGGCTGAGCATCAATGACCAAGAGGATTAACTCAAGATATAGTTATCCCTACTTGGAAATGGGAAGATTTTTATATGGATTTCATTGTAGGTTTTCCTTGTATGCAAAGGCAAAAGGATTCGATATGGGTTGTTGTTATAGATTGACAAAATCTACCCATTTTATACCCGTTAAAGCTACTTATTTATTGGAGGACTATGCTAGGTTGTACCATAATGAGATAGTGAGTTTTCATGGGGTTCCCTTGTCTATCATTTCCGATAGGGGTCCCTAATTCGCTTCTAAATTTTGGAAGGCATTCTAAAGTGGGATAGGTACCAAGGTGAAATTTAGTACCGCATTTCATCCACAGATGGTTTAGCGGAATGAACCATCCAAAACTCGGAGGACATGTTGAGGGCATGTGTTATTGACTTCAAGGGTAATTGGGATGATCATCTCCCATTTGTTGAATTTTCCTACAATAGTGGCTATCATTCAAGTATCTCCATTGCACCCTTTGATGCCCTTTATGGAAGGAGATCTTAGATCTCCAATTGGGTGGTTTGATGTAGGTGAGTTTTCTCTAATATGTCCCAAATCAATCTATGGGGTTTTGGAGAAAGTTTGACTTATAAGGGATCGTTTAAAGGCGGCCCATAGTCAACAAAAATCTTATGCCGACAAGAGAAAATAGACCTTGAGTTTATGGTAGATGAGTTGGTCTATTTGAATATATCACCCATTAGAGAGGTGATGAGATTTGGTAAAAGGATGCACCTTACTAAGCAAGAAAGGGGAAATTGAAGACACGGCCCGAGCAACCATACTTAACATAAATGTAGCCACTTGAGCCATTCTAAAAAGGGAGGGAAGCTTAGTACCCGGTATATGGGGCATATAAGGTTGTGAAACGCATTAGAAAAGTTTACTATGAGTTGAAATTACCTATTGAGTTGGATTTGGTGCATCCAGTATTCCATGTGTCAATGCTCAAAAAGTGCATAGGTCATCAGATGTTTATCCTTCGTCTAGAAGGTTTAGAAGTCGAAGATAACCTTTCCTATGAAGAGGTCCCGGTTGAGATCTTAGACCGGCAAATAAAGAGGTTGAGAAATAAAGAAGTAGCTTCTGTGAAGGTTCTCTGGAAGAACCAATTAGTGGATAATGTCACTTGGGATGCAGAGACCGACATGAAATCCCAATATCTCATCTTTTTACCTCCTCTTCTAGTCAAGGTTGAGGTTAGTAACTTCTCTTAATTTTTAGTTTTGAGGGGTCTTATGTGGTTTTGAAACTTCTATGATTTTCCCTTCATTAGGCATGATCTTGTGAAAAAAATTCATGTTTCATATATGTCTTGAACTATGTGTCTTCATACTTGATAATACTTGATTATATATTTGGTATATTTATTTATGTGAATTTCTCAAATGTGAAGTTATTAAATCATGTAGTGCTTCTTGTTGAATATGTGGAGTCATATGGAAAGAAGGACATTCAAACTTGTATAATGTGAAATTGTGAAATTACAAAAAAAAAATGGTAGTTGTCATGATTTATATCTTATAAATGGTGCTTTTTGTTTTGAGAAAGGAGTGAATGTTGTTGGGGATATGAAGGAGGTGATTATGGTGTCATCTGAAAGCTTACAAATTGTAAATCATATTATTGAAAAATCAGACGACAAAACTAATACTAAAAATAAAAATACTATCATATCAAAACTAATATAAAAAAAGACATTGAAATTGTAGAGAAAATAAATCTCCCCATAAACAAAAGTCTCTAAGAGACTACATTAGGGATGTTATTGTTATTGATATGAGAAGATGAGTTTTCAATTTATATATCCCCTAAGTTTATCTCTAAGGAAAGAATAAACCAAATATGGAAAAATATTATATTTTCCTTCAGGAAAAGTAAAAACATTTATAGTAATGTTTTGTCTTTTCGTTGACGAAAGAATAAAATTCTAATAAGTTAAGAAAATCAGGGCAAAACCCTAACAAATCTCCCCTTTTGGCTGGATTTTCTTGACAACTTTTGATCCACCTTCTTCTATGTTTGATAAATCTTGTTCATCACAAAATCTTCATTATTGTTGCTTTCCATTTGTTAAAAATAAGGTTTAAAATATATGATTGAAAATGGTTTTAAAATATTTTATTTTTATTTTTAAAAATTGCAACAACATGAATGTTTGAAATATGGTTGAAACTTCTTTTCTACATGTAGCTTGACAGAATCTTCATTATCATCAAATTTATTGCAAAATTGGTTTAAAACACTTGAGTCTCTTCAACCTCTTTCAAGCATTACATCATTCAACCATTGGATCTTTGCACCATGCTCTCTTATTATACTTGATGGGTCATAGGATCGTTACAACATATGCTCTGATAACACTTGTTGGGGATATGAAGGAGGTGATTACGGCGTCATCCGAAAGCTTACAAATTAAAAATTATATTGTTTATAAATTATAAGACAAAAACTAATACTAAAATAAAAATACTATAATACCAAAACCAATATAGAGAAAAAACAATAAAACTGTAGAGAGAATAAATCTCTCCATAAACAAAAGTCTCTAAGCGACTATATTGTGGATGTTACAGTTTTTGATATTAGAAGAGAATCCTAAATTTTTTTCTAAGAAAAGAATAACCACATATGGAAGAATAACATATTTTCCTTCAGGAAAAGTAAAAACAATTATGGTAATGTTTTGTCTTTTCTTTTAGGAAAAAATAAACTTCTAATAAGGTAAGAAAATCAGGGAAAAACCCTTATAAATGTTTCCTTCTATATTATTAAATTATTCTTATGCCTCATAGGCTGGTGGGGCTGCTGGTGAATCCTCAAGTCTGAGGATGAAGAAGCTTAATTCTAGTTTTCATGTTCTCTATTCTAATGACTTTTTTAATTTCTTTATGAGACATATTGTAATGTTATAAGGGATATGTCCCAAGTCTTGTACTCTTATGTTAGATGGTTGTGTGAGACAATTGTAGACTATTTTTGATATATGAGAAATCGATGTGAACTTCAAATGTAAAGCTTTAATTCTTTCATATTTTATTTACCTATTACAACACTCCAAAAAGTAAAGACCTAATATAGAAACTCACCTAAAAAGTCATTCCAGAAATTTTAGAGCGGAGACTTCAAAGGATGTCCATGACATCCGGAAACTTGCCTATTTGAACTAGTTGACATAGCTATATTTGGGGATGGTTTCGGAGGGTCAAATGAAGTCTAAAACTTGTAAAAATACATTGGTTAGGTGGAGTGTAGTATAGAGAGTCTATGTCAAACAACGACGTCCTAAGGACCACCCGAAGGGTCATGGAGGAGGACCCCAACATGGGTGGGCAGGCTGTCGAAGCAGCCTACAAAAGTCAAGAATCAGTGGGCTGCTTCAAGACACGCAGACCACACGGACCTCACTGTCCCAAAATTTATTTTTGGGACATAAAATGTGTGTTGACCCCTTGAGACGGAGTACTTGCCAGATTCAATAAAATCGTATTTTTGACATTTAGACTTCACAAAAAGACAAATTTAAGTGATGGGTATTTTGGGTGATTTAGGGGGTGATTATATATAGCCTAAGGTTCATTCTAAAGTCAATTTTCACTCACCCAAACTCAATTCCCAAAACAAAACCCAAAAGCTCTCACCTTTCTCTACTTTCTCTCTCCCCAAATTCCTCCATTGAAAAAGAAACAAAGCTTGAAGAAGGTCAATTTATCTAGGGTTTCACTTCAATTTCTTAGATTAATATTAATAAAGGTGTGAATTATTCACTCTTTCGATTCCTTTCCCAAGAGGTCCTCTCAAAATTGATTTCTAAATTACCCAATTCTATGGGGTTTTCCAATTCTAATGGGTTTTGTTCTAAACTTCAAATTGATGATGAACTGTGATTTCTTATTAATAATTGAGTATAGATTATTGATTAATCGATGCTAATTGATGCATTTTGATGTTCACCATGTTCCCTTCCCCAATTTCCCAAATCTTGGATCTTAGTCATGAATTGATAGGAATTAAAGAATGAATTGATTATTAGACTTGGTTTATCTATTATAATTCATGTATGAATTGACTAGTGTAATGTATGGTTTGGATTAGATCTAATTCTTGATGAATTCATGATGAACCCTATTTTTCCTAACCTTAGCTTATGAATTGATGTAATTGCGATAGTGATAATGCAATTGACCTAGTTCTTGTGTTAATTACCATTGATTGATATTACTACACCTATTATTGGATGTAATTGGTTGGTTGATGGTAAAACCATGATGATGGCTTTTGAAGGATATTTGGTAAGTCCTCGTGAACCTAACCTTTACTTCAAGTATGATGGCTTTTGATTGGTGATTTAGATCAATTGAAGTATACATTTTGAATAGCCTACATAGTTGTTGGTATGATGTTGAATTGAAATGTCTTGATTATGTGATTGTGAGATTTTTTTTAAGATGAAGATATAAGGTTGGTGATGACTTGCCTTTGTGCCTTGTTATGAAATGATGATGATGATGTGTTAAACTCACATATGACGGTTGCCATGAAAGGGTATTCTCATGCAATTCGTAATGAGATAATGACAATGACTATACAAGGGATTAGACCCTATGACCTAAACTAAGTGATGATTAATAAAGAAAGACATTTCAAAAGGGACTTAGCTTAGCACCGAGTGAACTTGACAATGTGGGGTGTTGACTTCCCAAAGAGGAAGATTTACCCTATAGTTCCATATGAGGTGATGACTACCCTATGAGGGATACTCACCCAATAGATTCCCATGAGGTGAGGATCCAATACTATAGGAATGTAGAGGGTTCATACATATCTCCTAGTTGTAGAACTATGTTTCCACCATAGTAACACTAGCTAGTGGATACACCTAGAAAGATATCTTTATGTTTGGTTCTACTTTGGCCGGTAAACCACCTTCCATCAATGTAAGGTTTTACAACAACGAATTCCACACTTGGCTCTTATGGTCTATGTCGGTTAAGGAAAATATTTCGAAAAGTAAATCAAGTAGTTATGTGAACTCTATATAGGGTGACTTGAGAGGTTGGCTTAGACTAGGTAGGGGTATGGGACTTTACCTAGGCATTGCACTAGTTGGTTTTGAAGGAAGTCCTAGAAGAATGTTCTTATGATATAATGATCTTATAAAATAAATGTTATGCTTATGTTGACTTTACATGTTGATGATCCTATGTGATGTTAGCTTCATTATGAACATGTTATTGGTTTATATTGCTAAATATGATGATGGTTATTATTGATTCTATGTTATGTTGATTTTGGCATTATTTGTGATCCTTTTTTTGGTTTACTTGATTGAGTAAGGTTATGGGGTTTTGGTTCATTGCACTTGTAGGCTAAATGGTGGGTTATGAGTGAGGGTCTTGCCCATATTACGATGTTATGAACTCTTGTATATGTTTACTTGAATATAACTTGTTGATGTTGGTCTTGTGTTGTACATGGGTTTGACTTATGGCTTATGTGAGTATTGGCTTATATGAGTTATTGATTGTGCATAAGTTATTTCGAAGTACTTTAGCATGGTTTTGAACAAATGTCCCCTTTAGCATGACTTCAATTGTTTTATATGCATATACTCATACTTAGTACAAGTGTGTACTAACCCCATGTTTATGTTTACTACAAATTGTGGTATCCGGTCGTTAAGCTTAGTTGAAGGACATTAAAGACTATTTGGATATTCCCCAAGTGTACAGTAGGTCCTCACCTTCTGAGGATGATGTCACTATCTTGCTATTTGATATTGTTTAGTCTTAAAGACAATTTAGTTTATTATCTTTCTTTGTTAACTTTTTATATGCTTATATAAGGGCTTTATTTTGATGAAGTATTGTTGAACCCAAGATGTTTTATTCGACTTAGATGGTTTAATATGAGAAATATTCTAGACTTCTTATATATATATATATATATATATATATATATATATATATATATATATATATATGTGTGTGTGTGTGTGTGTGTGTGTGTATGTGTGTGTGTGTGTGTGTTTGTGTGTGTGTGTATGTGTGTGTGTGTGTCTTTGTGTGTGTGTGTGTGCAATCAAAGTTGAAGACTGTAATCTTCCTATATGAAGGGTCTATGTATACTCGACATGAATATATTATGTGTATATAGATGTCTATGTAAACCTCAACGTAGAAGTTAACAAAAAAATTTTAAATTTTACAGAATTTAACCTACGATATGTGATGATATAATCTAAAGGCTAGTCTTAGTCCTCAAAGAAGAATAACACGTCGTTTACATCTAGGGGTGATCCCGGATGTGTCACCTATGAAATGCGATTACGTATGCTAAGGTATTGTCTAAGGCCTCTTAGACGATGAAGACTCCGGTTATGTCTAGGGGGTATTCCACAGTGTTGATACAAATGTTTACCAAGAAGCTGCCAAAGAAATCCCCATTGACAATCCAATTGATGCCCCTTAGACTAATCGACGCCACATTAAAATGGGTTATAGCTTCACACTTAGTTGTGGGAGCTTAGTCCCCACTTTGGTTAGCCTTTGACCAAAATGATAGAGAAACAGGATGAGCCATCGTCTAGTTGACTCCCCATCAATGGTAGTCGTCGCATGGCACCTGCAATATTTTGCAGGGTCTCAGCCAACCTAAGGGTGAATTTATAAATTCACTTCAGGTTCATATTATATTATATATGGTTATTTTAGGTGTTTTAATGTATTTTAAGTAAGTTTAAATACCTAGACCTAGAATTAGACTTCACTTTTAAAAAATCAAAACCCCTCTTCCAAATAATGTTCTCTCAAAACTCCATGGAGCTTGAAGCCAGGATTGAAGATTTAAAGTGAGTTCTTCATCAATTTTCATGGGATTTCTACTAACAATGTATGGTGATTTTATCCTTGACTCTTCTCTCATTCAAGGAGCCAATTCCAAAGGTTTTTCAAAAGATCTCAAAAACCTTAAAACCCTATTTCGAATCCTAAGTATGGAAACTTGCATAAAAAAGTTTAAATTGATGATTTATGAAGTATTCAATTTTAATTGATTGTTTTATGATAAAAAATTCTAGAACACATGTATTCCTTGGTATCCTAATTTTGGATCTAAAGTGAGTGTATTGGTTATGATCAAATTGGATTGAATTCGTGTTTAGATTGTTATGGGCTATTGAATTATATGTTGATCATAATTGGAATTGTTCATAATTTGCCTTGTAGTACTTATATCAATATTGGTTATTGTTTAATCATTGATATAGATAAATTGTTGGCCTAGTCTTATGGACATTGTCATTAGTAAGGTCTCTTGTTGTGTGAAATTATTGGAAAGGCTAAGGAATTGTGATTGTTGCTATTTGAAGGTAGTGAGTTGACCTAATTTCTTTATTTAATGTAGAATTGATATCTAATTGTTATTGATTGTTATGCTCCACTTACGGTGGCGGATTTTATTTGTTGTAAATACTATGTTCAATGCCTTGTCAGCATTATTATGTGAATTATGGTGCTATCAAGTTATGGTATATATGACTGTATAAAGTAAAGGTTATTATGTGATGTCTATGTGATCTTGTATAGTTACTATAAGGATATGATTGAAAACTCTTCTTCTCTAATTGTTGATATATGATGATCAAGGGCTAAGAAGAGTCCTTATAGAATGATGTTGTATCTTGTGTTGGTAGACATAGTTTTCCCTGTTTGTTACTTGAATTGTATTGAATGAGTTTATGAATGAAAGTCTAGGATCGGTAGACCTAAATTAGAAACCCTTATATGAAATACTAATATGAAACCATGAATATGAAAAGAAGGTTTGTAATAAAGTGAATCGGATAGACCTAGCATGGTACCCATTTTATGAATGAGCTATCCTAATGAACCTTGATCGGTAGACCCTTTTGGATCCCTTCTTGGTTGTGGTATTATGAGTTGGTAGGGCTTAGGGATGGTACCTTTTCAAAGACTCTTACGTGAATGAACTTACTCTATAAGGACCAAGGCAATGCACAGAGTGGATATGCTTAAGGTTGTGTCTCAACTCGAGTATGAGACTAGAGTACAAAGAAGCCTTTTGATATCCCCTAAACCATGTGCCTACATGGGATGTGTCCTTAGTTTAAACTTTGGATAGTAGAACACCTTCCACGGTGTGGGGTCTCATAACATTGGATTCCATGCCTAGCTATTGTGGTCTATGTCAGTTAATACCTATTCTCATCATGCTAGATGTGCACTCTAATACTGGATAGGTTCTACAACGTATAGGTAGTGAAATGGGACGTCATCTACATTTGACACGAGTAGGCTTTGAAGATGCTAGAGTGAGTCTAGGTCTTCCAAGACCATTATGTGAAGTCCCCTACTTTTTTAGTTGTCTCTTAAATGGCTTTAATGAATAAGGTTTACTTAGTAAATGTATGTTAAAGAGAAAGGTTCTTATCTAGGGTGGCTTTAAGGATCACTTAGGTGTCATTAAAAAGGGTGTATGGGTGTTCTCTTCATTTCTTACTTAGGTAGGTCTTAGAGTAACCTTAGGTAGGGAGTCTAAATGATGAAAGGTCTTACTTGTTGATATGGAATTGAAACCTACATGGTGATGCTAGTTGAATATGTCCTATATATTATTGTTGACTTATATTATGTCTCTTAAACACTAATGATGAAAGCTTCTTATCAAATTAGCATGAAAAGCATATCTTTAAGTGAATGTCCCTTTTTCATGGTTTTCTTGCATGTTCACCATACTTAGTACATAAATTGTACTAATTTCATGCGTTTCTCTATGTCTACAACTGTACGTGGTGGCAAGTGAGGATACCTAGAAGTTGAATCTTGGGAAGTAGATTTCTTCAAGATTGGTATGTCCTCGTATGATCGAGGACATGGATCTTAGTTCTAGTTTTCTTTTATTAAAGAATTTGTATTAGACTATAAGTTTATTTTCAAATTAATGAAATAGTTGTGACCCTATGATATTGACTTGTTGTTTGAGATGTCTAATGATGGGACTTAGTTTATTTCTTATGTTTTATAAAAGATTTTCCTTATAGAATTTATTGTGAGAAGTTTTAATTCCGCTCTACTTTTTATATTTGTGTGATGAATAAATTCTAAGAGGATTGTACAAGACCTACAAGAGGTCAAGTACGCCGTGTTACTTCTAAGGGGTACTTCCCGATCATAACATTTAGTGTTGGTGGATCCATTTGGCGTCTGTAGTCGTGAATCGCCAAGTGATTTGGCGATCGCCCCTTTCTCTGATTCGTCGCCGTTTGTTCCTTGCCTTTATACCATGCATGCTATAATGTTGGGCAGAATAACTCTGCTTCGCATAACTATTCAGCGAAGCACCGACTGCTTCTTTTCGTCGCCTTTTGATCCACTTCCTTCATGGCTCACTTGCTGTAACAGAAGGCAGAATTCTACTATATGTTGCATCGCCAAGTGTGCTTGGTTATGCACACTTTGCATGTTTAGCTCTTTTCTTCCGTTTTGCTTTCATTTTGCACATAAGTGTCCATGCTTTTACCGAATCCTCAAATACCTGAAACTTAGAAGTTTTTATCAAATATAGAGATAAAGTACATAATTGAGGACACTATTTGCATAAAAATAAATCCCTAGATGAGTCCAACTTGGGGAATCATCCACCCCTAACTTAAACTTTTGTTCGTCCTCAAGTAAAAATTAAGTTCAGTAGTTCAAATAGGATGTCACAAATACATCTACAACAGCCTCAATCATGTATGTACACAACAAGACTCAAACTACTCATGCATAGCAAAATTGTATACTCAAAGATTCAATTTGTGAAACACCATTACCAAAGATTTTTGATGTCACAATACTTGCTACTAATTCAACTTCAAGCTCAACAAAAGTATCAACATGCCCTCACACAAAAAATGATTCCATTTTCACACACGTAGATTTATCAACTTAGGATCAGGATTCTGATGCAATTTTCACACTCACACTCACAAAGAGGAACACAATATATGTTTTTACGCATAGGTTTTCCCTTATTTTCAAATTGACCTTCAGTTCAGTTCAATCAAGCTCCAAAAGGTCTTTCTAAAGCTTGTAATGGGGTTGACTGTAAAGGTATGGTCATTTGGTCTTAGAGACTTTTCTCCAATGAAATATGATTTCCTTAAGCTATCCCCTATGTTCCTTTCTGAATCCTTAGTCAAGTGTTCTAGGTCATCGTTTATTTCTCTTCATGGATTGCTTCAAACCCCGATTTCTTTCAATTTCAAGCTTTTATTTCACGACTTTTCTTTTGTTATTCTATTTTTTGTCTTTTCTTTTTATTTTTAGTCTTCTCTCTTTTTTTATGGAGGGTCCGTTTCTCTGCAATACCATGGGTTAACGAGATTTCTTTTGCACTTTTTCACTTCTTCTTTTCTTCTCACCACAAGCCGCAACTTAAGCTTTTGGCCTATGTTGTCTATTTACTTATATTACATATCAAAAAGGGTTATAAGTAGTGGATAATACAAGGTTAAGGTTTCATCAAGGTTTTCCCAAGGAAGAGGTAAGGCTCAAAGTGTGTTCAAAAGAGTTTCACACACTCATAGGTAGGCCACAAGTTGGTCACACTCTTAAGAATTGCCTAAGATCATGTCAAGAGGATACATTTCTAAATTAATTAGACTAACCGGGAAATTCTTGGTTTATTCATTCAAGGTTCAAGGTAAGCTTATCACACAAGGCAATGATACTTAAGTCAAGCAAAAAAATTACACTTCCCCTAGTGTGAGATGGTCATTGCAGAAGAATCAATTCGACAATTAGCTAATCACAACGAGACGCAAAGAGTTCACATATTTCCTATGTAACTTTATTTCTTCTTGTTGTAGATGCACATTCATGTTTGTTCTATTGAGAGCACTTTTCAAGTCATCTGTATTGATCAAAACCGAGACTCAAATTTGTACAAGAACAGCCACTTTCAGCACAAGAGGTGGTGAAGTTTTCACCAATGAAAACCTTTTGAAAAGCGTAAAAATTATTATGAAATTAGGACCCAAAAGGGAGACATAAGCTGAAACATTTGTGAACGCAATTTTAAAAACAAATATATTGAACATTAAACTCAAACATATATCAAAACACATAAAATATGCAACTCGACAAAATAAGGTTAGGTCGTCTCACCCCATAATAGAAAAGCGTTTGTCGTTGAATGCGAGTATTAATATCAAAAATAAAATAAAAGCAAAACAAGGAGGAAGGTAAAGGGAAATCCTGTCTATATGGTCTCTACTCCTGTTGGGGCATCAAAACTCTGAGTGACAACCTATGGTTGGGCATCAATTCCAATAATGCTCACATTAGTGGTGGTATTGTCAAGTCGAGTAGCAGTTATTGCAAATGATTCAGTGTGTGATGTATAAATCACTAGTTGTGCCACTGTACCTCCTAGATTTGATAGGTTCCTAAATATGTGACGCTCTTCTTGTGATGTTGTAAATCCTCCATACTGTTACTATTCCTTCATTAGTCTTAGAATTTGTATCTGTAGTTTTTTCCTCTTCAGGTGCATCTTCATGCACTTCGTTCTCATCAAGTCATTGAATTCAACTAACTTCAGATAATCTACATTTGTCCGTAGATTTGCAACATGGTCTTGTAAAGTTGAGATATCACATGGCCTCTTCTATCTGGTATCGCATGATGTAACCGTCAGGCTAAAGCATTGACTGAGTCTTGAACTGGGGTAAGTGCAGCAGCTATCGCTCTCTAGAACATCTCTCGGACTGACTTCTCTAGCTTAATTACCCATTTTCAATATCATCCCTTGAGTGATTCGTATTTACTCGCTGGGTGTGGGAGCACCTGAATCCTGTGACGAGGAAGAAGGAGTAGAGGTATATGTGGGCCTATAGTTCAGAATAGGTGCAGTTGCATCTACAGATAAGGTCGATATCATTCTCATGAGTGGTCTTAGGTGGGGCTGCTCCTCTCCCAACAGCTTCCTCACAAGTCTACTCGGCCTAAATCCACCGAATGTCAGTGGAAAAAGATGGTATGACTTTGAAGTCCCTTATAGTGTCCATAGGTACTTCAGCATGTCTTCATAATTCAATAATCAATATAGGAAATGGTAGGGAGGTCTGCTTTTGTTTAGATCTCATGGACATTTCCTGTGATGTCAACAATCCAAGATCAATAGTCCTCCTATGAATGATAGATCTTAGGCAAGCTACTTTTGGAATGAGGAGGACAGACTCTTTTTGGGATGGCATGATAGTACTGCTAATTAAGCCAAAACAGAATCTAGTAGCAATGTTCAGGTCCCTCTTTTTGATAGGAGATCCATCCCTCATCCATCGCTTAGTATTTTCATAAATCAGAATATCCAACCACTCCTTCAAGTCTTCTAATGATGAGGCGTGGGACAATCCCTCATAGAATATTCAGAATGTAGTGCCCTTCCCATCAAAGCGTTGATATGTTCATTGTGGCATTCTACCACTATGCCTCTAAGAGTGACATATCTTACTAGTCTGAACTCACTTGCCTACTTTCTATTTTTAGTCACCAATGCTCCGTAGGCTGTGTAAAATTCCTTAATCCAGGAGGAAATAAATGAGCCTCGCGGCCTTGTGAATTGCTCGAACCCATGGAAGTGTAGTGTTTGCAAGACATCAGGGTGTTTTTCTTCTAGTATCTCCATAGATGTAAGCTTCTCCTCAATAATGGTTCACTCTTGGTCACCCTTTAATCTATTCAATATCCGCAGTGGATGGTTTAGAACATGCACGAGGGCCAATGGAGGAGTCTGTGAAGGTTTTGAAGTAGGCTCAGGAAGCATTGAAGTTGAGGCTACTCTGATTTGGGTGGCAGCATCTGGCGAATCCCTGCTAGTTGAAGTCTGAGGCGTACTTCTTAGCCTACTCTACCTTTGAATTGGTGATTGGACATCTTTCAACTCATTTTTCTCAACTCCAATTACTCTGGTCGTCTTCTTGCTAATTATTTTTTTCTCTTTCCCTTACCTCTTTCAATCACCTCTCCTCTCTTTTTGGAGGATCCGTTCATCCTTCATTGATTTGTATACCTGATGTTGTTCTCCTTGATAGTTGTGTATTTTTGTTGGTGCGTACCATATTTGCAATAAACTCTTATTAATCATCATAGCAATTAATTTTTCATGCAGGAAGAATTACTACATAAATGTTCACCTTTTTACAGGACAAATCATTGCTCCCTCTTGGAGATCTAGGTCAGCTCCCAGAGGAGTCTAAGATACAATCTAGTCAACTTTGCAGTAAAAGTTCCATTCAGCATATCACAGACATATTTTTGCGAAGGCGAGATTTTCCAATACTGTGAGGGTGGGAAAAGAAACACGATATGAGCTTATTTATGACCATTAGGTGAACCGCTGAGTCATTCAGGGAACTCGACCCACTCAACCGAATAACCAAATGAGTCTGCATCTTAATTTGATCCTAAAATTAACCCTTACAATTATTACAACTACAAATTAGGCATGCAAATATGAAATTTGTGCAAAACCCGCACTTCCCATCACTCCGGAATACTCAGACTTCTCCCGGTCTTGACAAATTGTGAGCATTCAACTACAATTACCCTCAAGTAAATTGTCACCCATTCCATCCTAGATAAATTTTCGTTTATTAGCACAACTTTTGGTTACTTAGACTTCACCCAACAAGTTTGGAAGCGAAGATGCAACACCCAAATCAAAAATGTTTATACTCAAGTTAAGCAAACTCAAGCTTTCGATTCCAGAAGGCATATATTAGGATTTTCACAATTTAAAATTAGCATCTAAGCAGTTTATTTCTATCAGAAGGGCTCAACACACATCATCCCAATACTATAATTGCAAACATGTACAAAATCATCAAAGGTAAATTGGGGTTTTAGAGACTAACTTTTGGTGCCGATCAAATGATTTTTGTAATGCTCGGCAGCAAAGTAATCCAATCCCAAGCACTATTGTCAAACTAAAATACTAACTACCGACAGAAACCTAAGAGAGTAATACCTTTGGTGTGATTTTGGAGTGTTTGAAATGAGGGAAGCTGGGAGATTTAAATATTTGACCTTTGTCCTTTATATAACCATTTAGTTCTAGTCCATTTGGCAAAGTTAATTTCTCTTCGCCTAACCAGTCGGTGATGTGTCGAGCGGTTTTCTATCTCGCCCTTTCTTCAAAATCTTCAATTTTCTGGGGCAAGATCGGTGGTTTTTATTGAAATCGCCTAAAATGTGGGCGATGCGCCAACCTTCTCTTCTAGTTCGCCAAGTTTTATGGGGTCTACAATACTCTTGCATTGTGCCAAATGGCAGAATTCAATTGGGCTCACCTACTTGTTTGGCGTCTCAAGAAATAGACCTTCTGCTCGCTAGATTGAAATTTTCTATAATTTACTCATATTGACCTGCAACAATAACACACCATTATTTATAAAAGTAAATCCTAAGTTATAATCTTGGGTTGCCTCCCAAGAAGTGTCTTATTTAACTTCGTGTCTCGACGTAGATCCTGTCTCACTCTATGATGTTGAAGGCAGTCCTACCATCACTAAAAAACCACAATTTTTCTTTTGGATGGAGTTGAGGCATGGAAAACATCAAGAGTGATCTGATGTGCTAAATTGTTGTACAGTGAGATCCAATTAGTTGATTTAGCGCTTCAATACTCTCTCTCATTTCATCCAACACTCAATCTTGATCGATGATATTTTGGAGAATGATTTGAAATGCGTCCACAACAAGACTATTCTCATTTTCTCTAGATCTTTTCCTCGGGTGCGAGGTATATACTTCCCTTTGCAATCGCAATGGTTTTCCACCTTAGATATTTTGGTGGTCAAGTCTTTCAGTTGAGATACCAGTGCATCTATTATGAAGTTACTCTCGACTTCTTGATATGCCTCAACTGGCTTGACACCCACTCCCTTTGTCATACTTAAAAGATCTGCAAACAAAAATACAAAACACAAAAGAAAAGACAAAACTAGAAGTAAAATTAGTAGAAACTATACTACAAAGAAATAAAAATTATAAGTAACTACATTTTCACATGACACCACTCCCCGGCAGCTTGGCCATTTTGATGCTTCATTGTGTGTACATTTTAATTTCGTGATCAATGACACTAACCTACAGTTTGAGTGTCTATGAATCGAAGCTAGTAAAGTAACCCAACTAAGGGTTGGGGTTGTGTCCCAAGGACGTGGAAGTTAAAGGAGTAGCTACTTAGAATTCCATTCTAAATATTGATAGTTCAAGACATTTTCGAGTATTTAAACAAAACTAAAATTCAATTTGTGACACCAAAGTGTAAAAAATCAAGAAAGGGTTTTGTCACACGTAGTAAAATAGCAAAGATAAAAGAGAAAACATGTATAGTAGAGAGTTTTTGGGGTGTGACCGCATTATATGTTGACACAAACTAACGGGTACATGATTTTGATAATAAAATTTGCAAGACAATGTTGACTATGCTATGCATTAGGTGAAAGTAAGTTCTCTCTCGGGCAACTTACCCCATATTAAATAGTTTCTCTTGGACACCCACTCATCTTAACTAACCAGCCTACGCATTACCCACACCCTGACCTTTAGATAGAGCGTGCTAAGATATGGGATTACTCTCACCCTCTCAGGTTGAACCTTATGTCGACCCACTGCTTAGACAATGAGCCTAGTGGTCTTAGTTTCGCAACCTCCCTCTCAGGCAAGACAAAAACACATGAGTGGTTTTGTATTTTCAACTACAAACCCATTAAATTAAACAAAAATCACTAGGTAAAATCACCATGAAAATGCATCTAATACTATCAGCAAGCAAGACCCAACAATAATATCAATAAGTATTTGCTAAATCACACCCCAAGAATGAAAATTTTTAGCCACATAACAAGCAATAATAAAATATACTTAAAATTATAAAGGAATTAAATGGGTATAAGATATTAAAATTTAAAATAGCAAAGAAAGGTAAACGGAGAAGACCCACTTACAAGGTTCGAAGAAAAACATCTTTCTTCAAGCTTCCTCAAAACCCTCTCCAAACATGAGAGAAAACTTAAGAACAAAGTTTCTAAATATAAAATATTATGAGTCTAATGTTTCACACTCTAAAATTTATCTCCAAAATATCCTCTAAATAATAAATTAGTTCAGTATTTATAGGCTTCATATTTAGTGCTAGTGGATCCATTCGGTGTTTTTAGTCGTGAATCGTTGAGCGATTCGGCAATCCGTTCTTTCTCTAATTTGTCATCGTTTGTGCCTTGATTTTGTATCCATTCATGATTCATTATTGGGTGAAATAACTCTACTTCGTGTATCTATTCGACGAAGCGTTGACTGCTTTATTCGTCACCTTTTGATCCACTTCCTTCAGGGCTCACTTGTTGTAACAGAAGATAGAATTCTGCTATACGGCGCATCGCCAAGCGCACTTTATATCTTTAGCCCTTTTCTTCCATCTTGCTACCGTTTTGAGCCTAAGTGTCCAAGCTCGTACCAAATCCTCAAATGGTAGAATATTAGAAGTTTTTGCCAATATCGAGATAAATACACAATTGAGGATACTATTTGCATTGAAATAAGGCCCTAGAAGAGTCCAATTTGAGGAATCATCAAGGAGAGATACAAACAAATGTCTAAGATAATGACGAGTGTAAATGTTGGACATTGGAACAAAGAGCGTAAATACCATTGGGGCATATTACACATCCTTTCTTGAAGAGTAGATGGTGTACACCTTATTCGATGAAGATTTTTAGAACTTGGCAAACCAAGGGTTGGGTTCTCTCCTGTTATACCAAGTAAGAAACCATGATTCTTTGGGTACTAGGGAAGAGAATAAAGGTTGGATAGATCTGGATAGTCAATTGAGAGATCGACAATTATAATGGTGTGGAGAAAGCTAGAGCTAGAGGAGATTATAAATACAACAATCGGAGTTCAAATTTGTATGTGCCTCTCCAAAATATCCAATGATCCCCAAAACCAAGAAATGTTGAGTGACTTGAATTTTTCTCAAATTGAATAGTTGTTCAACCAAGCTCTAAAAAGAGTTTAGTCAGTGGTGAAGATGAAATTGCAAACGAGAGTTCTTAAATTTCCTAAATTGGTTTATTTATGCTTGATAATTCACAATGATAGACGAGTTGATGTCCATATTAAGGAAAATCGTCAATATTTTTATGAAATTGACTTGTGAATTCTTTTGGGCAAGTTTGAGTACCCATTAGAATCGATATATGAGTTTTTGAGTTGAATTTGGAAAAAATTTGGTCATGGTGTTGACTGTGAAACAATTGCACTTTACAACTATTGCCTTGTGTATCTTGGGTGCAGTGTTTGTTAGCTAAGGGACTTTACTGTTCTTTATCCTTCAACCTGCATTTCATTTTTGAGTCACACGTGCCCATTGGAGATATGCGGTGTAATATTAGTCTACCTAAATGGTCACAAATTTTTTGGTTGAAGAATTTGCTTGAGCTGGTAGCTTACAAACTTGCATCTGTGCGACACCGGCCAAATGGTTGTCTCATTGTGAGCACTAATTGTTGAATTCCTTTTACACTCTTCTACTTTTCTTTCGTTACTTCTTCATGTTTTAGTTTTCTTTTTCATTATTGAAATTATCAAAGAGATATATTTTCAATGATTGGTTGAGATTTTTCTTGCAACATAAAAAGCTAGTAGAAGGCTCGATCTATAAGTCGACAACCTACAAATTAGTTGCGCTATGGGATACCTACATGCAAACTCATTATCATCACTTTTGAACAAGCATAAGAACAAAAATGAAGTTGTTTTTAGATATTAAATCATTTGAGAAGGATTCCCAAATATATTTACTTAGAAGGAAAGTACTCTAGAATCAAAGTTTTCAACCCTCTCAATTCATAAAAGTGTAATATCAGTTATAGTAAGAGAAAGTAAGTTGTTGTCACACATGTGACATTCTTTCATTTCTGGTGTCGGGGAGTACTTTTCCTAGAAACCAACTATTCTAACCATACAATATATAGAGACAATAATCATGAGTTAGTGGTTGATGTCATTGCAACGAACTCCCCAAAATGGGCGTAGACTAGAGGCCAAATTCACCGCGAAGACCTACTCCATCAAGCACACGTGTGGTTTGACTTCACGCAAAAGAATCTAATGCCTTAAGGGGATGTTATTCACATCTCAATGGAAATTTCTACCTATGTATCTCAAATAATGGCAGGATAGAATATCGTTGAACACCGGATCATGGTGAGTAAATCAAGCAAGTTGCTTTAAATTCTAAAGGGACTTTACCTTATCCCACAATTATTAAATATCTCTATTGTGAACCTGACTACACATTCATGGAGGGATATATGAATGTTCTAGATCTATACCTTTCATCACCATGATGGATAATAGAGAAATATATGCACAAAAGGAAAAGAATATATTGGATTACACACAAAAATATGCATGAGGAAAATTATTTCTAAACTAGATAATTGTCACAACAGGGGTGCACCCCCGAGTCGTTACCGGCGTCTTCTTTCTCTTAGAGGCTTTAGACAAGACCATAGCATAAATCATCGCATCATTTATAGAATAAAAATGGAAAAAATAAAAACTTTTCTTTGAAGTTCAACTTCACTTCACATGTATCGAAACAGAATCCATAATTGTCTCACATGACCATCTAAAACATACGAGTAAGAGAAATGGGACTTAGCCCTTACAACATTAAAATACGCCTTATAAGATAATACATTAAAGTCCTTGAATAGGATATAGAACAATGTCTTTAATAGCAAAATAAACAAAAGTTAGGTTAATAGTCTTCGTCCTCGGACTTGAGGACTCACCAACTTGGGAACAATCCGAGCTGCTTTGAGAATGGCCTTGAAGAACCTCAATGGCCCGAACCTACATTTTTGTAGAGATAGAAGAGATATGTATTACTGAAAACCACATGTACTAAGTATGGATATATGCAAGTAAAACATTTTAAGACATGCACAAAGGCAACTTTTATTTCAAACATGCTAAGTTCACTTTAAAAGCCTTTATGCACATTACAAAAACTTATACAAGTCTATACCACAACAACAATAAGACATATTCAAATTCATGTTCAAGAGTGACATCATAAAAAATCCATAATCAACATTTCATGTTTTAGAGTATTTCATCAATATATCACAAGAACTTACTCATGACCCCAATCCAAGTCCATTAGTGCATGTGTATGTGAATCATAACCCCACATAAACCAAGTAAACTAGCAAAGAGACCATAAGCATTACCTTTACATCATATAACATCATAACAAGTGTGATCAACGTCATACATAACAATTTAGACCAACCTCATAAATATCAAGTGAAACCAACATCAAATAAGACCAACATCATATATATCGTTCATACATAAATAACCCACCCTAGAACTCCCCTCAAGGTCCACTTGTGCAATGTATAGGTAAAGTTTCATACCCTTACCTACAACAAGTAATACCTATTAAGTAGTACTAGTTAGTGTTCATCTTCTTACTTTCATTAATTCATTTTAATTTCGGCAAACTTCACCATAACTGACATTAGATCATGTGAGATAAACATGGAATCCGGTGTCAACCCCTCACATCGAAAGGAGGGCATGCTACTTGCCAAGGTAGGACATCAACATCATCATAGCATCTAGGTGGATCCCCTAGTTGGGTTTTCTATGGGGGCACATAGTTAAGGAACTAGGAGGTTATTACTAGAAACCTTTTTTATGCTCATTCGCATTGTAGTTTCAACCTCATGAGAACATCGGGGGAAGATTCCTCGTGAAGAAACCTCTCTTATTGTAAAGTTCATTTAGTGCTAAGATAAATTCCCTTTATGAAGTATCATTAAGTCTTTCATAATCATCAATTCATAACACAGGTCTTAGGAGTTTAACCCCTCATATATCATATTCATAGCTCATAGGTTATAGGATGAGAAAGTCCTTTCATCATAAACCCAACATCATGTGACAAAATTACATCATAGCATAATCATAAGATACATATACGAATAACCATCAATCCCTCATCATAATGAACCTATCATCATCTCGCAACCATCATATTCATAGCATGTTCATACATTCATAATTTCATCATTCGAACTTCAATTAACCAATATTACCAAAGATAGACCAACAATGCCACAACAACATTGTCATGATTTGAAGATCTTACTAATGGCTTCCATGAAACCCATTCAAGACGTAATCCCAAAATAATGATATCTATCCATCAAATCAATTACCATCATCATAGGATACTCAATTATACAAGAACATTCCCAATTACATCAAATCTAATGATTAATCAACATAAACAAGAGTTAGGTTAGGAGAAAAAGGACCTTCATGGGTTTTTAAAGACTAGATCAAAACCTAATCAAAACATGATACAAGGCATTCAATGAAGTAATAATGCAATTAACACCAATATATCAATGTATAAATTCACCATCTTCAAGCAATTCACCAAATAAGATCCAAGATTTATGGAATTTAGGGTATTGGTCTTCTTAATCAAGCTCCAATGGTCTTCAATGAGGTTGGATAGAGAGAGAATTTCAGAGAGAAGTGCGAGTGATTTAGATTTCAATTCAAGAATTTAATTTGGGTTGGTAAATATGGTATAAACTGATGTAAAATCAATATATACCCCTCCCCTAAAATATCCAAAAGACCTCTCACCTAATTAGACCTTTTTTTGAAATCAAATTTGACTTTAAATTTCAGATTTATTGTCGGAGAATAAGTCCGCATTGCGGATCTGTTCCCACAAGATTTCCAAAATTAATTGTTTAAACACTATAGTCTGTGACGTTTCTGCAATGCAGACCAAACTTTTTGGTCCTTGGTGAACCAAATACGCAACACGTACTGGTTTCATGCTTGTGTAATCGCCTGCTACATTGGACAGCGTGTTGGCCAATAGTTTGGTCCTCCTCAAGGACCCCTAGGGTGGTCGTTGGGGGGTCATACAAGGAACTTTTGACCCTATAAACATTATATTACCTAATTTAAACTATTTTTACAAGTTTTAGACTTAATACTGCACTTCCAAACCTTAACAATACCTAAGGACATCTACTAGTTCAATTTCACTAGTTTTCGAATGTTGTGGTCGTCACTTGAAGTTTAGGATCTAATTCTTTTAAATCAAGTTAATTAAACTATTCTAGGTCTGTAAACATCATTTAAACATTATTTAATACGTGAGTCTCTAGTCTAGGTCATTAGATTTCCGAGGTATAACAATAATTAAGCACTAGAGTTGAGGTCCCTGAGGACAAAGTCACTACCTTGCAGACTTTGGTGACAAAAGAAGGGGGTAAAACTAATGGAATATGAACCATATATCAAAGTTGTATTGATGTAGAGCAAAGTGAGTATCAATTTATGTAAGGTGGAATAGGATCAACCATGCACAGAGGAATATGAGTAGAGTTTATTCACCTCTATTACTGAGTGTAAAAGTATTGGGGACAATATTAATTAATGGAGCATGAGTTAAAATTCAAATTTGTTAATAATAGTAAGTTGAATAAACTCAAAGGGTTGTCTTTATCTTCATTGACTAGATTGACCTAGAATTATGTGGCTTATTAATGGTCTCTGTGAGGTGAGCTTCCTAAAGCTTAAGACTTTATTTACTACTAGGATTTTGACTTTACCCATGGATGCAGATGATTTAACTATACATTATGATGCTCTTTGGATCGGTCTTAGTTGTGTACTGATATAGAAGAGAAAGGTGATAGATTATGCTTCGAGGCAAAACTATTATTTTTATGACTTGGACATGGGAGTTTTGGTGTTTGCATTAATGTTTTGGAGTAAATATTTATGGTAGTGAGGTTTTTAATATTATTCAATAAAAGGAATCTAAATTTGAGAAAAAAAAAGAGATGGTTAGAGTTGCTTGAGGACAATGCAATGACTATCGTTTATCATTTGGGTAACACGGATGTGATAGTAGAGGACTTAGGTTGAAGGGTGGTGAGTATAGATTTTCTATCTTTATTACATATAGGATTGTACATATTGGCTATGGATGTTCATCTCTTAGTAAATAGCTTTGTGATACTTGACACTTTGAAATCTTGTAGATTTTTCGCTGATATGGAGGTGAGGTAATCTTCATTGGAGCAGGTTCGGGTTCGACAGTTTGATGATAGAAATTTATCTAAGATTTGAGACAAGATGTAAATAAGAGAATCCAAGGAGGATATTATTGATGTTAAGGGATTTTTGAAGATGAAATATAATATTTATGTTCTTTGGATAGGTGGATTTACTACAATGATCATGGAGGAGGAATATAGTTGAGGTATTCTATATATCTGAGGTCTACTAAGATGTATGATTTATCAACAAATGAAGTATAAACATCAAAAACCTTCAGGGGTTACTCAAACGAACCCATACTAGAATGGAAGTGGAAAATGATTGTTGTAGACCTTATGATAGAGTTACCGCATATCTTGAGTAGGTTTTATGCTATATAGCTCACCGTGGATCGATTGACCATGCTTGCACATTTCATACTTGTTGAAACTACTTATAATTAAGAGAATTTAGCCAAGATCTATATTTGGGAATAATTTTCTTATATGAGGTGCCCATTTCAATAGTTTAGATTTTACATCTCATTTTTGGTGGTCTATAAACAAGAGGTTGGGTACTTGAGTGAAACTTTGTACATTCTTTCATCCTCAAACTAATGGCCAATGTAAATGGACTATTCAGGTTCTTGAGGACATATTGCGGGAGTGTGGAATCAACTTTGGTCGTCATAGAGATCAGTTTTCACCTTTACCAGAGGTTGCATACAATAACAGTTATCATTTGAATATTGAGATAACACCACTTTTTAGGTTTTGTATGGTAGATATTTTAATTTCCAATTGATTGTATTTATAACGACCCAGGAGTACCCTTAGTCATAATCGGCATATTCTACCTCTCGGAGCTCTCATACAAGCCACATGGATCTTTCATTGCATAGGATACTCAAAAATAAGTAAGAATTTATAAATTTATTCACACACGAAGAATACTTTCATATATGCAAGCGAAACACTTTTAAAACATATAACTTTACAACATGTGTGTCTCATAAACTACCTAATACTTTAGAGTACAACATTTGGGACTAAGCCCATACAAGACTTGAAATAAATACTAAAAAGACATAAAGGAACATGTGCGTCTTGTCCCCGAATCTATGAGGACTCACCAAAAACTCATATTTTAACCCTTAAAAACCTATCCATCCTCCATAACATACCAAACCTCCCATCCCTACACATTAGTCAAAAAGGAAAAAGAAGGAGTTAGCATATTTAAGCACTAAGTATGTGTAAGACCCCAAAGATGACCTAGGTTAAATAAAGCCTAAAATGTTTGTATTGAAGGTATAAGGTCCTAAATATGTCTCATATATGGCATAGATGCAGTAGCTAAAGTATTATCTGTGTTGGAAGTCAAACGTCAAGGGACGACTAAGACGTTCGACGACTAAGTCATCTAAATGTCTCTTATATGGTTCTATGTGATTATATTTGTCTCATGATTTTTTAAGGTTCTTAATTGAGTTAATACATCATGTATAGTCAGTGTTTAAAGTTTCTTAAAGTTTGGAGGTCAAACGACTAAGAACGTCCATGACGTTTGAAATATATGCCTTGAAGTGACCTTGTACGTCTAGGCGTGTTTCGTTGAGTTATATGTGTTTTTTTCGTATGAAATTAATGTGAGAGGCGTTAAAATTATATAAAATCGTAATTGGGTTGGAAACGTCTGGGAAATTATCCCCAAGGACCATCTAAGGGTCCTTGAGGAACAACCCAAAATTGTTGCCAAAACAATCCCAGGCAGGCCCCAAACGACGGAGCAGTCGACGGCTCGTAGGCCTGTTGACGCCCCGTCAAAGGGTTTCATCATAGGGAACATGGAAATGGGTGAATAGGGAAGCCTAGTAAGGCTACTGTAACCACCGACAGTGGCCAGTGACTGCCCATCCTAGTGGTGACACCCCATCAAGGGCAGGCGTCGAGCGACCTGTCTTCCAGCGCAAGCTGCTGCCAAGTTAGGGGTGAACTGGTAAATTCACCCACATATAAATTAAGTTATTGGAGGTTTATTAATGTTATTTTGGGTATATTAATTAAGTGTATAGAGGCTAAACACCTAGAAGACTTCATTCTTCCAAATTGAAAACCCAAAACTCTTAGAAAAATCCCAAAGACTCCATTGAAATCCAAATTGAAGAAGCAGCTTGGTGTGGGGGTTTTGAGTGGAAATTCTTCATCAAAGTGAATAATTATCATCCTTGAGGTAAGTATTTTTATCCTTGAAACTTTTTTCATCATGGATCCTAACTCTGAAGATGTTTTTCAAAGTTTTCTAAAGTGAATTGTTCAATTTCAAGATTCTACCATGGGTTCTTGCATAAATATTTTCTAAACATTGAATTATGATTTAATTGATATTGTATTTATTATTTCAATCTAAATTGCTTATGAACCCATGTAAATTGATGAACCCTAGTTTTGACTACTTATTGGGTTACTTGATATTAAGCTAATATTATTCAATTATTATGTAGTTTCTTACGGGCTTTCTAATGATATAAGAATCGTATTCAATTGATATCTAATTGATATTAGATTTTTAAACCTATATTGAATTGATGTAGACTCATTGATTTTTATGGTTATTACTTTGAATTATTGTTCATGGCCATGGGTAAGGGCCTTGTGATATTGAATTCGTTGAATTGAAGTTTGGATGAGGGGATGAAGGTATTCTGCCACATTTCCTTTAATTTTATATTAATTATACATCAATTCTATTGTGATTAGTATGGTCCACTTATGGTGGCGTGTTATGTATTTTACTTGCAATTGGTGTGGCCTTGTTGGCATTACTTTATGCAATATGATGAGCATGGCCTTATTGGCAACTACTTGGAGTAATGTGGCTATTTGTGTAGTTGATTATGTGAAGCATGACATTATCCATCTACATGTGAAGTCCTATGTTTGTTCTTGTACTTATGTTGCCTTAAGTGATCATGTTAGACTATGACATTGACATTATGAGTATAGGTTAGGGTTAAGTCTTGGTTGTTCCTACTTGTCTATGTAAGTCTATTTGGAGTACATTAATGATGTTATGAAGATATATAGGATCAAATTGAAGATATTAGATTGTTTCTAGGTGTTTCTAGAATGACTTGCATTATGAGTAAAAAGTGAAGTGTGTGGTATCTTGTCTTGGTTGACTTGTGTCCCTTGCTTGATGTATATATGATTATGAATATGTGATGTCTTGATTTATGATTTTATAAATCTCAGTATTGAATATATGAATGACATGTTCCTTTAAATGATGATATGAGAGTCTATTATGTGACTTAAGGGTAAGGCTAAGATTGTTGAAGTGTAAGCTGTAATGGTATCCTTCAAAGTAAAGGAATGATAGACTTAAGGTTAGTTGGATGGAATGGCATCATATTAATCATTAGGAAAGTCATCATGAGCTTCTTGTCGCCATTGTGAAGTAGCCCTAGTGGACCTTCCTTGGTATGGTAAATGTGATTAGATTAAGAACTTGTTATGTAACCCTTTTATGTGAACCTAATGTATGAATTACTCTATGAGAAAGAAGGATAGCAGCGAGTGAGTATGGTGAGGGAAATTAGTTCCAGTTAATTATGAGACAAGATTACAAAGTATGCCCTTCATATTCCTTAACCATGTGCCTACATGGGATGTGTCTAAGTTCTACCATTGGCAAGTAGAACAACCTCATCAGAGTAGGATAGAACTCTGGATTCCTTGTCTAGCTATCATGGTCTATGTCGGTTATTGCCTACTCTCATCATATGGAATACCTATTAGAATTAGAAGAGTTTATGGAGTTTTGATGGTAGTGTGGGACGCTATGTAGAAATTGTACAATAGACATTGAAGGTGTTATGTGGAGTTCCTAGGTCTTGTTTAAGACCATTACTTAAATGTCCTTTATGTGATGTATGATTCTTAATGAACTAATGACTTATGTTTAGGAGTATGTAAATAAATGAGTACCTAATCTAAAGTGACTTAAGGATTTCTTAGCTTAAGTGTGAAGAGGGCATAAAGGATGATCTCTTCATGTCATATCTTTTGAAATCTTGAGGATGACTCTAGTTAGGGAAGTTCGTTGATTTTGTTGACATGATCTAAGGCTTAGGAAGTCTTAAGGACTATTTAGGCAATCTCGAAGAGGTCACTATGGACGTTATCTTCTTGATTTACTTAAGTAGGTATTTTGATAGTCTTTGGAAGGAGAATGTCATATCACCTATGTGTTGATGTATTATGTGAGCATAATTTTATTTTAAGGAGTCTATAAGATCTCTTAAGTGTGTGTGTAAGGGTTTTTATGGGCGGTCGCTTCACAACTCACTTAAGTGAGACTTAGAGTTCACCTTTGGTAGAAGAATCTTACCTTGATGTTCATGATACTTTTTAAGTGTGTATGTGACTCATTATAGGTAATCCTAAGGGTCGTTTAGGCACATCCAGAGAGGGTACATGGGCGGTCTCTCTTTAGTGTGACTTAAGTGAATCTTGGGATATCTTTGAGTGAGAAGATTACATGCTAAAGGGTGTCTAAAGTGAGGTTTAAGCAATTCACTATAATAGTGAATTTAGTCACTGTATAGTAAATGCACCTCACTGTTAAGTGAGTCAAAAAATATGAATTTTTGTTTTAATGTTATCTTATGTGTTTCCAAGTTGCTAAATATTTTTCTTATGATTATAACATGAGTTTTAAATTAAAAGATGCATATCTTCAATAAATGTCCGTTTTTCATGATTTTTATGCATAAATTCATACTTAGTAATGTGGTTGTACTAATTTCATGCTTTTTTCTATCTATATAGTTCTTTTGGTAGATGAGGATCTTTGAGAAGTGAAGACTTGGACTTAGAAGATCATTCAAGAGAAGTTGAAGTATGTTCTCACTTGACTTGAGGGCATATATGTCTTTTATGTTTTCATTCAAAGTATTGTAATAGACTAAGTATTTCTATATTCGTATTTTCAAGTATGGGCCGTGTCCCAAGTATTCTTTTCTCTTAAGATGATGAGATTGAGACTTACTATTTCTTATTACTTTTATATGAAAGAGATTTTGAAAACTATATTATTTTTTGTGAAAAGTTTTAATTTTCGCACTACTTTTCACTATATTTATGCAATGAATGATATGAAAGGGCTTGTATAAGATCTCTGAGAGTTCGAGTACGCCGGTTACAATCTGAGATTGTACCCTAACTTCTAGGGTATGGTTTCGGGTTGTGATAGTATGAAAGGCATGCAAGAACCATGTAAAAAGGGACATTTAGTATAGATTCATGCTTTCATGACATTTTGATAAGGACCTTCATCATAAGAGTTTAAGAGACATAAAACATGTCCATATTCACATACAAAGCCATTTCAAGTAACATTAACATATAAGACAAGACATAGCCATATTCATCAAATAACCTTCATCATTTAGACTCTCTACCTACGGCTACTCTAAGACCCACCTAAGTAAGAAATGAACAGACCCCCCCACCATGCACCCTCTTCAAGCAAACCTAACTATTTCTCAAAGCTACCCTAGATAAGAACTTTTCTACTTAAAAATACTATCAATAGGAGAACATACATTACATAAGTCATTTAAAAGTCAATCATAGAATTACGGGACTACACATAATGGTCTTGGAAGACCTAGGGAACTCACTTTAGTATCTTCAAAGCCTACCCATTCCATGTGTTGATAGCATCTCATTCCACTACCCACACGTTATAGAAAATATCAATAATTACAGTGCACATACCACATGATCAGAATAGGCATTAACCGACATAGACCATACAATCTAGGTATGGAATGTGTTGTTTGTCATGACCCAAAACGAGTCGTGAGTGTCACCCACATTTAACCCCATAGGTGGGAGAACCAACTAATTTAATCCCAACTTGCAAACTACAATCATAATGCGGAAGCTCAATAACATACTAGATATCTCTTCCTAAAACCTGAAAGTCATCACAACAAGGACATCTAATATTCAATTACTAAGTCTAAGAGTATCAAAGACACCAAAACAAATGAAATAAAGTAATTCGTGTCAGAAAACTGAGGACATCACGTTATGACTGAGAGAATCTAACCCAAGCTCGAATGAATAACTCACCCGTCAACCTGATATGTCGAGACTTGATAGAGCTGAGGGTAATTCAAATTCGTTGGTACACTTGCTACACTCCATATAAGGAAAACAAAGAAAAATGCAAGTAGGACTCAGTACGAGGCGATACGCTCAAAATTACTTCTCAAATAAGAAGTAAGGAGGTCATATCAAGTAAAGAATCCAACTAATGAGGTTGGGATTGTTCCCACGAGGAAAATAATTCAGACTTAACTTTAATCTATTATTACTATTATTTAGTTAATTATTTCCTTAGAAAACAAAAGACTATAAAAAGGGGGTTTTTATTTCTAAATTAATGAAAATAATTAACTAAATTAAAGTAAACAACTAACAGATTCAAATCTTGGAGTTTAATCAATTGATAAAAGTAACCAGGGTTTAAGTGTTCCCCACAGGTTCCTAATTTGATAATTCTAACTATAACAATTCTTTACTAGTATCTTGCATGCAAAGTGATAAGTTATGTATTTCTAAATCCTTGGTCCATCATCTAGAAAACTTCACCTCGCACCTTGGTCCGGCTACGTGTGTTGCTATACTAACCCTTACCTTTACCTCATATTAAGCATTGTATTCGATATTTGACTAAGTTATAACCTCGTACCAATCGACACTAGCCTATTAGATAGTATACACTAAATCTATATTGATAAGTCTTTTCCTATTATCTACCTCCTTGGTTCGGCAAGCAGCATTAAGGCGAGTTCTAACATATGCCATCCGTTAAAAAGACTTCTAAACGAAAGAATTATCAATACATGCAAGACACTATTCTGGAATTTTTATTTTAGTTAGATTTTACATCATTATTCACCCATGGTTCCCACAACCCTAGTTATGGAGTTTAGTTAACCATAGTCATAATCACAATATTCATATATTTAATAAAAGAATTCATGCACTTACTTTAATGAGAAAGAATAAAATCCAGAAATTCACTTGATTAATCAACAAAATCACCAACAATCAATTCAAGAAAAAGTGTAACGATTGCTGAAATTAATCCTTCCATACTTGAACAAGAGAACTAAACATTATCCAAAAGTCTAACGATCAAAAAGTAACAATCAAAAGTCTAACATAAAAGAGTCTAACCCCAAAAATCAGGTTTTTAGAACTATTTATAATAAAAACAAAACCTAATAAAAGAAGAATTCTAATTATTGAAAATCTGTCAAAACGTGGCTGGGTCGATGAACCTCGTGACGGACCGTCGTGGTCACGATGGGCCTTCATGGCCTCCGTCATCCCATACTTCACAAATTCTTCTACTGCTCTCTTCATTACCCTCAACGGAAAGTATGGCGGACCGTTCCAAGCATGACGGTCCGTCGAGGGTCTCCGTTCCATAATACTTAAACTTCTTGGAATTTGGGTACTGGGACTACTCTCTGATCATTGCGACGAACCAGCAGGACGGACCATCGTGGATATGATGGTCCATCGTGGACTTTTGTAATCCCACACTAAGTAAGAATTCTCCATCTTCCTTCAATAACTACACAACCATACCACCTACAGACCATCACAGGCTCGATGGACGGTCATAAGCTCCGTAGGTGGTCTCTTCTGCATTTCTTCGCTCAAAAGCTTCCGCGTTCATCTTTGGATAGATTTCCTGTAGATAAGGAGAAACTTAAAAAAAATCAATACAAAAAGGCTTTTGGACACACACTAAACTTATGGAAAAATCATTAAAAATACCGTGAAACCACGGTATATCAACACCCTCAACTTAAATTCGTTATTTGTCCTCAAGCGACGCACTATGACTCACTCAAAATCTTTGTACAATAGTATCCATATTTTAGCTTTGGCAATCATTTGGCTATTTATCCCGATCAATCTCATCATGATTATGCATGTTATAACTATTAGGCTTGAATTATGTGGAATCAGACCATGACACAGACTCACCACGAACTAACATCTATCCTCTTTAATTTCTCACCGAGGTGCTAATATTTCAGGTATTGCAACTAGTGTCCTCACTTCAAAACAATTTCCTCATTTTTCACATAATGATTTCAGTTTGAGTATAAGGATTACTTTTTCAATGCTCACTCTCAGAACAAATTCACAACTCATTCATAGATATTGCCATAAGCTTACCCTTATTTTCACTACATTAAGTTCTCCATACAACTCTTAAGATCACGATAGGACTGTCTTAGCTTGTAATATAGGCTCAGGTTCATGTAGGGTATATTTAGGTAAACTTTAGTGACTTTTTTCCCTCCTTGACATATCAGCTAAACATACCACTTTTTATCGTTTTATTTTGCCCAATTTCTCATATTCTTTCACCTTGCTATTTTCCCTTCTTTCTTCATTTGTGTAAGTGACTCTTTTTATTTTCTTGTTTGTATTTTTTTTTATATTTCACTTTTCTTTCGACTGGTGCTTGAGTCACTTTACTTTTGTTCTTTCTCTCTCTTTGTTCTTTCAACCCCACTTTCCAGAGAATTCCACATAATAGCCACCCTCAACTCATGGATTTGCCATGAGTCAAAGTACACAATACCAAAAATTGGGTCAAGGCCACGAAAAGGTTGTTTACTATATTAGCCTCAATAATGCTTTTGGCATAAGCTGAGGTGCACATGTCCAAGGATGGACCCGGGCCGACACATTATTCCCAGAAAATATCAGTTGGGGTGAAAAAGAAAGGTCTATCTTAAGCTCAAATCATTTGGATCAAAGAGGGATTAATTTCATTCGGGTTTTTTTTTTAGGCTAAAAATTGGTATATTGAACAAGGGCCTATGATCCTTTCCTAATTGTCTATTACAACTTACTTCTAGAAGGACTAACCAAACAAGTTCTAGCTCAGTACAAATAGTAGACTATTCAAATTTTCTTCATACTTACTTGACATCTCATTACTCTACCAGATTATCAGACACCTAGTTCGAGTCTTAGACTTAGGGTCATGCAGTGTTGTATCTCTATGTCATGCTTAGAGCCACACATTTATCAATTATTATGGCTAGCCATGCATCATTTTCATTACATCAGGATATCATTTTTATTTTAGCCATCATGCTTCATAGTTATACTATGTACGCAAGATATAGACATGCCGCTTCAACAATAAAAATAATCAGTCTCTTGGGGAAAAATAACACATGCAAGAAAGCCCCAACAGAGGATCGTTAATTGGGCTACTCAGACTTCACCTTAGCACTCACTTTCCATTTACCTCACCCAAACAAAAAGATATGCAATTGTCCCCAATGCATAAAAAAAATTGAAGTACTAGAGTGGTAGCTGAAGCAAACCTGGGGCGCAAAGCGCCGACGATCAGCAAGCTGGTGGGTCCTGTTCCCTGGAACCTACTACCTATGTAGTCCGGACACCCTCAGTAGTGTCCTCATCAGCAACAGCACTATCAGTAGTGCCTCCAGTGGTCTCCACATCTCTGTAGCTAGATGCCCCAGCAGCTGACTCTATAGCCCTGATCCGACGCGCCTTCTCATCAGCAAGTGAGGCTCTCCTCGCAACCTCCATCTCACGGCGCTCCTTCTTCTGTGCTCTAGCCTCATCCTCCTCTCGACACTTGCGCCTCTTGGCATGCTCTCGAGGGGGAGGTGGTGGAATCTTAGAAGTGGCTAATAAGGCAGCCATCACTGTGTCCTCAGCAGGATCTGTAGAAGGGGCCTCAGACTCAAGCACCCTAGCCTATAGGATCATATCAATATCCACTCGCAGACTCTCAATCGCAGCCTGAAGGGTCGACACGTCCACTTGAGGGGTTGGCCGGGCTAGCACCCTCAACTGAAAAACGTCCCAGCGCTCATGAACCTCAACAATCTTCCGCTTTGTGTGCTGGACCATTTTACACTCCAAGCACTCCTCTGCCTCAACAATAGACCTCTGCAGCCAAGGCTGGATGTGATGAAAAACTGTGGCAATCTTAGCCTCTAGTTTCTGGACCCTAGCAAGTGGGACTAGAGCGGGTAAAGGGTCTGAACGAGAGGAGCTAGGGGCAGTGCTACTACCCGGGATAGACTCGACTGGGATAGTGTTAGTGGTTTCGGAAGCAGCTTGCCTAGCCGTTCGAGCATTTACAACCGTATCAGCCAGATTTTCACCAAGTTGAGGCAACTCTGGACGGGGCCCTCTACGTGGAGCCAACTCATTGGCCTCATCCCTAATGAGGCAAATATCAACAATGCCCAGCGGAGTCTTGAGCTGATCAATGTGCCAGATGGGCACACCTGCGTACCTGCATAAGGAAAATCTCATTCAAGGAAAAGGGTAAGTAGTTGTGACCTTGAAAGCCATATCGTGTATGAACGCCTGTAGAAGCCAAGTGAAGTCCACCTCAAACCCGTCTATCATCACCGCCATCAGAACTGCGCGATCCCATGTGACTATATTATCAGTAGACGTGGGGGAAAGGCAGTGGCGGACAATCAACCATGAACTTAGTCGTGAAGGTCAAGTTAGCCTTCTTGATGGCTCCCTTCAACTTTGTTACCCAGTCGGCACCCTCTCCATCAATAGACAAGTGCAGGGCCATCCACCTTTTGGTGGTCTCTCTCAGCGATGGCTTACACAAGAATTGGCCATCCTTTAAAATTTTCCACTGGTAGTCAAACTCGGCGGTGAGAGGGATCCTGTTGGCATCAACATCTCCGTACAGATACCGGCGGATGGAGGGCAAGGACATGTCGACCTGTATGCTACGTACTAGGACGTGCTGAAGTGGGACCTGTTTGGCGATGGCAGCCCGTCTATCTATCTATGATCAGAGAGTAGCCACGTACGAGGCGTAAAATTCTCGGACCAACTCTTCACTATAGCGGCCTAAATAACGAGCTGTCCACTCTAGCCGGTGTCTGGTGAAGAGATTGTGGATCTCTAGCATGGTGGGGAGACTTCCTGTAACGACCCGCCTCTCCAGTGTAAGGGTCCGTGTCATGACTTCTTTATCATTTAGAAACTTGGCGTCTGAATACACTTGGTATTGCCCATCGACACACCACCGGTTAGGCTGGTCGGCAACTGGGGTGAGAGCACCAGTCGATGAGCCTGGAGTGGAATCAGGACTGTCAGCCTCATCAGACGAGGCAGACTGTGCAGTTGTGGCGGGTGAAGGGACTTTTGCGGACCCGGAGGCTTCCTACGACTACGAAACTCCTAAGGAACCAGATGCTCCTTCTTCATGTGTAGCTGACCCAGAAGGTGTGACGGTCAGTGTGCGCACCTCATCAGACTGGGAGGCAATGACTACAGAGACCCCTGAAGGAAAGTATCTGAGAGTTATGATGGTTGTGCAGGAAAGACCGTCGTGTTAATAACGGTCCATCTTAGATGTCCGTCAGAGGAAACTTAGAATAAGTTGGAGATACCCTTAGAAGAGGGGTCTCTGACCGTCATGACGATTGTGCGGACCGTCGTCGGTATGAAGGTCCGTCTTAGATGTCCGTCAAAGAACACTTAGAAAAAGTTGGAGACCCTTTAGGAATAGGGTCTCTAACCACTAGAACGGTTGTGCAGGACGGACCGTCGTGGGAACGACGGTCCGTCGCATGTGTCCATTAGTGGACACTTAGAGAAAATGAATAGTGGGGTGTTGGAACAGACCCTATGACGGTCCATCGTGGGTACAGCGGTCTGTCATTGGGGTCTCGTTCTGTCATTCAGTGACAGATTGAGGATGCCACAATCATCCCCTGTGACTCAAATGGAATACTTAGTGTTAACCTACATGTTTCTACCCCAAATACCTAGCAAACTAGCAATGCTAAAGCACCTATTTCTCGAGTTTTAACAAGGCAATTCGAGGATTCTCAACCTAGGTCAGACAAAATTGGATCAAAGAATGAAGACCCACCAAATAGAAATAGGCTAATACTAATAAAAAACAAAAATGCAATGTAAATGAGTAGATATCAGAGACACATACATGAGAAGAGGAGAAAAATAAGCAAATAAGGCACGTGGGTATCAAGAGCAGAACCACAGCAGCAGACTCCGACCAGTAGAAAGGAGATTTCCAGAATTGGGATTTGGGGAAGTGATCAGTTAATAGAGAAGATAGGTAGGAAGTTGGAAGTTTGAAAAGGAGGGAAATGAGAGAAGGAGGGAAGGAAATGGTTGAAATGAAGGGGTGGGGGGTTTTAAATATTGACAATTTTTAAAATACCCCAGCCAGGTCGGGTCGGGTATGCTTTTTAATAACACAACGAGTCCCCAATGATGGTCCGTCGCAGATGCGACGGTCCATCATGAGTTCCATCGCGTGTGCCCTAATTTTGAAAGTGAATGATACACATACCTGTCACGACCAATTCATGCGACGGTCCATCACATGTGACGGTCCATCGATGTATCCGTCAGTGACTGTTGCAGAGTGATTTTCTGCACAATTTCCTGGTGACGTGCGTGCAAATTTAAAACACATTAGTAGAAAATGCTACCATTGCTAGAAAGAAAACTATAAGTATTGGGTTGCCTCCCGACCAGCGCTTGATTTAACGTCGCGGCACGACTGAAGACATTTGATTACTCAGACTTCATCAAGATGGTATGCCTCGATCACTTCATTCGCTGATTCAGCATGCCCCAAATCAATTTTTATTCGTTGTCCATTCACCTTAAATCGTACACCCTCCTTGTTTTCCAACTCAACTGCTCCATGAGGGAATACTTGGGTAACCAAGTAAGGGCCAGTCCATTTGGACTTGAGCTTGCCCGAAAACAAGCGCGACCTAGAATTGTATAAAAGTACCGAATCTCCAACCATAAACTCTCGTTTTTCAATTATTAGGTCATGTTACTTCTTAATCTTTTCTTTGTAGGATATAGCAGACACCGATTGGAGCTCACCACTCTGCCTCATGGACCTACAAATGTTGAAGGTCGCTTCTTCATTGTTCAATCAAAATTTCATCTACCCCTTTTCCATATCAACTAAGGCTCTACCCGTAGCAAGTAATGGCCTCCCAAGAATAATAGGCACTTCAAAATCGACTTCACAATCAAGAATAACAAAATCTGTCGGAAATATGAACGACTCCACTTTTACTAGCACATCATGGAGTGTCCCCGGCAGCAGCACCAAAATTTAAAACGCTCAAACTTACTTCTCAAAAAAAGAAGTAAAGCGGTCGTATCAAGTAAACAACCCAACTGATGAGGTTGGAATCGTTCCCACGAGGAAAATAGTTCAGACTTAACTTTAATCTATTATTACTATTATTTAGTCAATTATTTCCTTAGAAAATAAAAGACAATAAAAATGGGGTTTTTATTTCTAAATTAATGAAAATAACTAACTAAATTAAAGTAAACAACTAATAGATTCAAATCTTGGAGTTTAATCAATTAATAAAAGTAACTAGGGTTTAAGTGTTCCCCACAGGTTCCTAATTTGATAATTCTAACTATAATAATTCATTCCTAGTATCTTGCATGCAAAGTGATAAGTTATGTATTTCTAAATCCTTGGTCCGGTATCTAGAAAATTTCACTCCGCACCTTGGTCCGACTACGTGTGTTGCTATACTAACCCTTACCTTTACCTCATATTAAGCATTGTATTTGATATTTGACTAAGTTATTACCTTGTACCAATCGACACTAGCCTTTTAGATAGTATACACTAAATCTATGTTGATAATTCTTTTCCTATTATCTACCGCCTTGGACCGGCAAGTAGCACTAAGGCGATATCTAATGTTTGTCATCCGTTAAAAAGACTTCGAAACAAAAGAATTATTAATACATGCAAGACATTATTCTGGAATTGTTATTTTAGTTAAATTTTACCTCATTCTTCACTCATGGTTCCCACAACCCTAGTTATGGAGTTTAGTTACCCATAGTCATAATCACAGTAATCATATATTTAATATAAAAATTCATGCACTTACTTTAATGAGAAAAAATAAAATCCAGAAATTCACTTGATTAATCAACAAAATCACCAACAATCAATTTCAGAAAAAGTGTAACGATTGCTGAAATTAATCCTTCAATACTTGAACAAGAGAACTAAAGATAATATAAAAGTCTAACGATCAAAAATTCTAATATCAAAGAGTCAAGCAATCAAAAGTCTAACATAAAAGAGTCTATAACCCCAAAAACGAGGTTTTTCGAACTATTTATAATAAAAACAAAACTCAATAAAAGAAGGATTCTAATTACTGAAAACCTGTACAAATGCGGCTGGGTCGACGGACCTCGTGACGGACCGTCATGCTCACGACGGGTCGTCATGGCCTCCGTCATCCCATACTTCACAAATTCTTCTGTTGCTCTCTTCATTACCGTCAACGGCAGGTATGACGGACTGTTCCAAGCACGACGGTCCGTCGAGGGTCTCTGTTCCATAATACTTTAACTTCTTGGAATTTGGGTACTGGGACTACTCTCTGATCATTGGGACGAACAAGAAGGACGTACCGTCGTGGCTATGACGGTCCGTTATGGACTTCCGTAATCCCACACTAAGTCAGCGTTCATCTTTGGACAAGAAGCTACACAACGATGCCACCAACGGACCGTCAAAGGCTCGACGGACCGTCATAAGCTCTGTAGGTGGTCTCTTCTGCATTTCTTCGCTCAAAAACTTCAGCGTTCATCTTTGGACAGATTTCTTGTAAATAAGGAGAAACTTACATAAAAATCAATACAAAAAGGCTTTTAGACACACACTAAACTTAAGGAAAAAGCATTAAAAATACCGTGAAACCACAGTATATCATGAGGCAACATGTACTGAGTAAGTATCATCGGCCAACTCAAAATAGTAACTGATATACAAAAATAATAGTATGAACTCAACTATAGCACTTAACAAGTAGTACGCAACAAACAACATGAATAAGTAACCACATAATCAATCACAATATCAAGCACACTCATGAAGACTCATGCCTCCACGGCACTCTCATTTGAGAAATAGGTTCTTTGAGATTGAGTACATTAAGTTAATTTCATATCTTTTCCTTTAATGTTATTGTGTCGGAACGTGACACTCCGATCCAATTATATCATGTCGGAACATGACACTCCGATCCAATTATACCGTGTCGGAACGTGATACTCCGATCCAAGAATACAGTGTCAGAACGTGACACTCCGATCTAAGAATACTGTGTTGGAACGTGACACTTCGATCCAAGAATATTGTGTCGGAACGTAACACTCCGATCCAATTATATCAATAATTTATCATTTATTATCAGCACTTTCAATTCATTGATAATATTTCATCAAGCCTTCTTTATTCAAAGCATCACTTTGATAAAGAGGTTCAAGATTATAAGTTTCATGGTCTCAGGATTTCAGACCAATCACAAAACACACAACCAAGCCAGAAAACCACTTAATCAAGTACATAGAGAAATTCATAATATCATTCAGTGCATATCAATCATTATTAAGAGTTTACTATCAAATAGCATAAACGATAACCTACCTTCACCGAAGAATTGAAGTCAAGCAAGCTACTTCTCAAATAATTTTCCCTTCCTC